>CAUYRH010076150.1:0-11764 GCA_963574655.1 Perodicticus potto | reverse complement strand
GAGAGAGCTTCTCTCTCCCTACTTGAAATCTCTCCCACTACCAGGAGCTTTGGTGTTTTCTGTATTCTTTTCTGTAAATCAATTCTGTCTTATCACGGACGGGTGGAAGGGGGGAAATAATGTAATGAAGAATAATAAAATACATGTATTTAAAAAAAAAAAAGATTTTGAGTTTAAAAATCTGATAGTGAAGAAAGCACAGCACTGGGGATATAAATGTCCTAGCGGGGAAAGTTCCTTATTGAGAATCATACTGAACACTCTTTGTGGTGTCTGCCGTGCATGGGCTCTACTAAGGGAATCAGGCAAACATTTCCCATCTAGTGATAGCACTGCACTCTGGCCACACTGACAGGACCAAGAGCAACCACGTATCCTGAAAGCAGTCATCCACTGGCTGGCATTGTCCACATCTCTACATCATTTGATCTGGGATTATGTAAAGAATTTGACAGGCAAACGTAAACAGAAGCAGAAAGGAGCAGACTCAAATAGCACAGCTAATTTCAAATTACAGTACAACTTCCATAACTGATCACCTCCCTGCATTGACCACCTGCTTAAGTTGACCTAATTTTTATAGAATAGACATGCACCACATGAATGCGTCAGCATGGTAGGCCTAGTTCCTTATGTTGACCACCTCGATGTGTCAACCAGTTTGTTGTAGTCTCTTGGGTGTTCAACTTAAAGAGGGTCTACGGTGATAGCAAATCCTTGAAATGAAGACCAAACCCTCTACTTCTGGGAATCATGGCTTTACATGTCTAAGCTCTACTGTGTGATTTTCTGGTTTCCTAAACCTGGGATGTTCAGTTCTCCTTGAGTTTGAGTTGTATGTGCTCTTGAAAGCATCTTAGACCAGGCACAGCTGCTCATATTTGTAATCCTAGCACTTTGGAAGACTGAAATGGGAAGATCACTTCCACCCAGGAGTTTGAGCTTTCTGTGAGCTATGATGACAGCTCTATGATGACTCCACTCTACCCAGGGTGACAAAGAGAGACTCTGCATTGAAAAAATAAATAAACAAAAGAAGAGGAAATGAAAAGAAAAGACAATTATCTTAGACCAGGGCCAGTTTCCCAGGAAAACATGCTATGCAGCAGAGATTTCTGTGTAAGATATTTACTGAAAAGTGCTACAGGAAACAAGACCTCCAACAAAATGAAAGAAGCAAGATCGGGCAGAACAAGAAGCTGAACTGCAATTCAATTATACTGAGGCCTCAGCCAATCCCATGAGGAGCTCTGGAGTTGAGATGGTCTTTCAGGGCTGGGTTGCATTGAAGCAAAGGAGCCTAGGCCTTTCTGTCCCCTACATGGACCAGTCATTAGGCAAAAGCTTCCCCATAGAGGGGAAGCAACTTGGGTGAGATAGCTCCCGTTGGCTGTCAGCCATCAACAACACATGCTCCTAGCAGCCAGGAAATGAGTGCCTAAATCCTGAAAGGGACAACGAGGAAGGCACCACAGCATTCACTGCAGTCTTCTCTTGCATATACAGGTCTACTCGCATCCTGTAGTAAGTTCACCCCACCTGGGAAGAACTCCTGCAGTAGTTTAGTTGGTCTTTTCTTGGAGAAACTTAGAAAAGAACAAATTACAATGACCATTGAAGTTACTGTTGAGAATATGGCTGGTACTCATCTTGTCACCTACTACTCACATTACCTCTTGAGGGAACATAGACCCTCATCCCTGAGAAATCTGAGCCCCTAGACACCAGGCTGTTTTCAGCCCATGGTTGCTGTTAGCACATTTATCATTAAAACTGAGCAGGAGAGTGTCAAGCGACGCCCCAGTGGATCATCTGAATGTTAAATCTGTTCTTCCCTGCTGCTATCAGCTGCTATAACTCACCTCTATGATCAAGGTTAATTTTCCTTGTCAATATATTGGTTTGTCTTCTTGTCTACTGGATTCTTAACACAATAAGTCTAAAGTGACCAAATTGCAGCTATAGCTGAATGTTTAAAGGCACTCTATTTGTGTCCTAGAATTTCAGGAACAGGGAACACAAATCATTCCAGAGAGTCACAGAAAATTACAATAAACAGAGTTATTTCTGCCATACATAACACATACTGGAGAATGGTGCCTCATCCTCAGAGGGTTTCATTTGTAAGCTGGCATCTCAGGGAAGCATTTATTCCATCACTCCATTAGGCCAAGACATTCTGTGTGGCATGGTATATTAAAAGACAATCATATTCCATGATCACGTGCCCACTGTCTTTCTCTCTTACTACAAAGTGAGCCCTTTTGTCTGAGGTGATAGGATATGGGCTCCCATGCTGGTAGATCAAACACCGTATAAGCCCTTAGTAAGTCCCTGCAAACAAGAAAAGTAAATCCATACTTAGAATATATGTCATCTCCAGTTAAGATGAATAGTGTCCCTTCCACTTTGGAAAGAGTTCAATGTCATAAACCTGCCAACGAGTAGCTTTTTGGTCACCTAAGAAGATACTGCTAGATTAACAGGTCAGTGTTGGTCTCTGTCGCTAACATATTGACATTCAGCAGCAAGAGTAACTGATCATGAGTGTGGCAGCCCATGCTTTTGGGCCCACACATAGCCACTGAAATGGCTGACATTGACTGGCAGGCCATTCTGTCCACTTGTCTATTACTATCTCTTTGATAATGAACTTTCTGTAGAGAGCATTAACATAAAAATAACAACCTTCACACTTTGTGCCAACTTACCCATCTCAGATCTCCGCAAGCCATTCACCACTGCCAGGAAACTGATCATATCTTTACTGGAGGCCATTTCTCTTGCTGCACATGTGCTAACTGTCATAGAGTTTTACCTTCCCTGCAGTCTTTTAGGGCCACTCCAGATTGGAGTCGTAATGAAGCAGCAGTCTATTTTCAACTTGCATCCAAGTCAGATCAAGCTGACTTATCCATAAACTGAGCTAGGTGTTTTCTTTCACAATTAGCTGGTCATAAAAGATCCTCTATGAGGCTGAAGGATTTATGCCTGTT
This sequence comes from Perodicticus potto, assembly GCA_963574655.1. Classification (NCBI taxonomy): domain Eukaryota; kingdom Metazoa; phylum Chordata; class Mammalia; order Primates; family Lorisidae; genus Perodicticus; species Perodicticus potto. Next base: position 8,768 of record CAUYRH010076150.1, on the reverse strand, counting down.
TGACATGGGGTTCTGGGGTTATTTGTTCCTTCTGGCCCTGCTTGTACTAGAGGTACTGCTTCCGTCTTTTGACAAATTGTTGCTGACCCTGTCCAGCCATGACTTGATGGACCTGAGCAAACCCAGACCATAATGAGCAGCCTTGACACAAATTCAAGCACACTGTCCCTACCAAGGCCCAGTAGGAGCTAGCTCCTACCAAGGCAGAAGCTATTTTGGAATGGTGTATTATTCTCTGCTACAGATGGCCCTTCAGAGTTGTCCCACAGTGAGGGAAAGTAGTTAGGCAATTTTATCACCGCATCAACCAGCTAAAAGATGCAAGGAGGAGATGTAATCTTGAATGATGTGGATCCCTCCTGCTAAGGGCAGTTCCTAGAGAAGGGACTCAGCACGAGACATAGGCGGTCAACACTCCCAGAAGCTAGGGGAATGTCACGCCCAGTTCTATGAAGGTAAATGTTGGCCATTTCACTAGAAACAGCTTGAATCAGGCTATTTCCTTACTACAAAATTAGCCTTACTAAAACCAAAGTGTAGAATTGACTGTCTGCATTTGCAATCTGGATCAGAAAAGAAAAAAAAAAAACTTGAGATATTTCCAATTCAGAAAGAAAATGGAAAGATTTTGAAAACTGGTGTTTCAATGCTTTGCTCAACAATGCTGAATCTCTTTAGCCTAAGGTATATGCAAGGAATTAAAGCAGTAATAAGATAGTCTGAATTTGGTATTGTGAGCTTTTCAAGTTAGTGGTCGAAATAATATTATTATAACTGCAGTTATACTCCTATAGGCTTATTCTTGAAATTTATCCTAATGGTTAAGAATTTATATTTAAAATATTATGATACGGACAATCACAAGTTAAGTTCTATTTCAGAGGTTTTTTTGAAACACAAAACTCTCCAGAGGCAGTACTATGCCTCATCTTAAGGGCCTAAGGCCAGTGCACTAAAGCCTAATATTCAAAAACAATTACAAAATAAAACTCGATCTTCAACAAGATTCTTATAACAAAAGCGGTGTCTTAAAAGGAATCGCTTACGGACCTGAAAGCAGTGAGAACCAGGGATACATTTTCTGAGCTTTAAATAATGTGGGATGAAGTGTAAACAAAGTTCTTTCCTCCTCTTCCATCTTATCTTTTCCTCAACTTCAAGGCATAACTATTTTATTTGACTGTTTCTTGGTGTTCCTTTTAGCACCTTATACAGCCTTCCACTGGCATTTACCTTGGAATTTTAATACCTTATTTAAATGTCTGCCTTTTTATGCACTTAGTACTCTGCATCTTTCTAAAGCATCATACTTGTTGAATTTAGCCTTGACAAAGGAACGACAGAATAAATAAAGACATCAATAAAAGGAGCTCATTATCCAGGAGGAACTACCCTGGTTCTCTTGGTGCTTTAAAAATCGCACCTAGAATGCCCTCAAAGTCTTCCTCAGAATGAAACATTAAACTGATGAAGCAAAACATTTTTTCATAACCAGATGCGAACTTGAATTTTCACCGGGCCTATTTTACCTCTCTGACTTTACATCAGACACAATGATGGCATCTGGATGGGCAGAGAGAATCACACCCCTGTCCCATCCTACTGCGAGGACAATGGCCCACGCTTAAACAGAGCCACCCTGGAAATACGCCCGTGCAGATTCTTCACGTTGAGCCGTTTTGCAGGTAGGCGCCCACGTTTTGCTCTTTCTCACTCCCATCCTGCTGTGATGGTGTATACAGCACGCAGGCCAGGGAAGCCACCATGGTTTCAGGTGCAAGATGAAACCCTGACAGGACAGTATCAAAATTCCTCCACAATTCCATATTCATTGTTTCAACATATATGTGGTTCGTACTCACCTATTCCAAAACTCAGCTGGGGTTAGCCTCCCTTTCAAAATTCAGATGATGTAGTTTAAACTCTCCCATCTGCCTCCAGAGGAAAATCTGCTTTCCCTCCCAACTTCAAAATTGCTCAGAAAGAGGGAGCCGAGCATTTATATGTAAGTATATTACGTCGTATTTCTCTTACGTGCCTCTGGCTTTGAGTTCCTCCTGAGCTTCTAGCTGAGTTGAGAGACCCTTTCACCATACCCTTCATTCTGCTGGCACCACCAACTCCTTCCCTGCTTCAAACACGCACAAACTGAAGAATGGGGGTAGTTCAGCGTCTTCTAAGTACACCTTCCTGTGCCCACCACCTGTGCTGACTGCACTCTGCATCAATTCCGGCCTGCTCCTCATGGCTGGGCCCCTTTCATCCTCCACTCCAGTCCCTGGCCACCTCCAAATTCTTATCTTATAGATAAAGGTCGCTTAGGGTTTTTTCCTCACTCCTACACTTTGCAAGCTTTTCTGTGAAGCTTATCTTTTTGGCACAAACGAAGAGGAATGTACTTCCTTAGGATTTGAAAGTCTGCTGGGATGTTCAATAACAAACTGTTTCTCCTCTGCACAAAGAAACACAAACTGTTCCTCCTCTGGATTTCACAGACAAGGCTTAAGAGGCTTCCCACCTCACAGGGCTGCCCCCTCTAAGAATGTCCATGTAGGTGGGAGCAGTGGGCAGCCATGTACTTCCCCTCCAACACCTCCCACCACAGCCGGCGAGGTCCTCAGGGAACACCTGATGCAAGCTGGAGGAATCAGATTTTCTCTCCCAGGAAGGGGGTTAGAAACTAGACACCAGAGCCTGCAGTGAGAGACAGAGCCACAGAGCTGCAGCACTCAGAGAGAGGGGCACCCACCAGCGAGGCCCCTCGGGCCGCTGGTTCCCATCCATGGGACTAATCTTCTCAGTATTTGGGGGGATAGTCCAAAGACCTTTTTCTGCTTAAACTTTTATTACTTTTACCTAGAAGACCTTTAATGAATAGAGATCTTCAGACACAACCTCACCAAGAAAACCATACAAATGCTCAGGGCAGGATATTCAGCAAATGATTTGGAGAGTTCGAGTTAGAGAGAAAAATATAATTGAATTCAAGAAGGGGAAGGGGCTCAGTATGTTTCCCCACATCGGGCTTGGTGCAATGGGTACACAGCACACTTTCTGAGTAAAGGACTCAACTACAACTCGGACTTTGGAATTCACCTTACAAAAAAAATAATGTAACCTGTCCTGTTCATGCGTACTCTCATAGTAACACGAAATAAAAAGTAAAAGGAAAGAAAATTCAGGTTAGCCTTCATCCTCTGATCAAGGTGGTAATCAGCTGTTATTGCCAGAAAACAAAATGATCATGAATTCTTTCATATCTAGATGCTTTCATTTTACACAACAATCCAAGACACCTTGTTACACGTAACAATGAAATTTTCCGATGTTAGAAGCTTCCAGCTGCTTCTAGAGGAGTCAGTAATTCATTTCAGGAAAGGTGTGGGATAAAAATTGTCATTACAGCCCAACCAAACAAGATCTTCTAGGAAGGACTCTTTACAACATTCTTTGAAAAATTGAAGGGAGGGGGAAATTTCTAAAAGTTGTTTTATTTGGGGGCAGTGCCTGTGGCTCAACAGAGTAGGGCGCTGGCTCCACATGCCCAGAAGTGGCGGGTTCAAACCTAGCCCCAGCCAAAACCTGCAAAAAAAAAAAAAAAAAAAAAGTTGTTTTATTTTTTTAAAAAACTTATTGGTAGCCCAGGACCTGCCATTTCCAGGAAGAGACGAAGAAATGCTGCTCTTTAGACTCTGACCTATTACCAAGATGAAAGCAGCTGTGTACAAAAGGCCGTTTCCTCTGCTAATCGAGTTATCATTCCTTCCATGCCCTTGAATGTCAAAAGGAAACTTATAAATAATCTGATCTAAATATTTAAAATATGCACTCGCCTTCTGCCCGCCAGAAGGTAATGAACAGTCTAAAGTCACTCAGCCTGGGTTTCCTCTCCCTAATTTCCCTAAAAATTAAATAAAAAGCTTCCTGCATCCCTTCTGCTGCTCAACAAACACCAGGATGAAATACAGCAAATTCTAATAAGCCAGCATGCGGGAAGTTTCCTTCCTGGCTCCTTAATACCACATTTACATTCCCTTCCAAACAGCACTAACTTCTCTGCCTCTTTATCTCCATAGAAATCAAATAGCTATAGCTCAAATTCATGTTGCAGAGAGAATTTTCTTATATTAGAAAAAGATTGTCTTCTATTTTGTGGTAAGGAGTTTTTCTGTTTTATTTCTCTAATGCAAGATTGGGGAAGGGGGGAGGAAAGGGGAGGCTTGAATTACAGGACTATTTAAGCCATAATATTTAATTCCAAACTTTGTCCTTTACAGCCTATTACCTCAGCTGCCATCTCTCTCCCATTCCCTCATTTTCTGTTGAAAATTGATCTTATTGTTCTTGTCTGAATAAAAAGGCCCAGGCTCAGGGCATTTCAATTGGCTTCAGCTCAAGAATAAAAGATCCCTTTTAAAGTGAAAATCATGGTTTTTTGCCAATTCAAATCACATTACTCATTTTCCTCCCAGGCCCGCTGGAGAGCGAGGGGCTGCACCCTTCAGGATTTGCACACTCGTGAAGGGCCGGGCAATCTGCCACTTCATTGACACTTTCCAGGGCTATGTGACCTGTGGGTTGTTGGCGTGACCCCAAAACCTGCTCAGAGAGGACCCCAAGCGGCAACACCAAGAAAGGCACTAGACATTTTCACATAGCATCTCAAAGGGCAACTTTTACACTTGACTTTATTCTCTGCATCACTATTAAACACCTAAATAGAAATACTGTTATTGTCATCAACCAAGAAGAGAAAATGAACATTCAAGTTTATTTGGAAAATAATGCATTCGGAGCAGTTCAGAAGAAACTGGTGTGTTGCTGGAGCACTGTTTTTGGAGTCCCCAAGGGAAGACCAAAGCGCATTGTTACTACAAAGCTTCCTGTGCTTCCTCTAACAAACAATCTCTTCTCGTATCCCTTCCCTCTAATCATAATTCCATCCACTCCTCAATCCTACCCTCCTTAGCATCCAGAGATTCACATTTTTGTTGTTGTTGTTGTTGTAGACACAGGGTCTCACTATGTTGCCCAGGCTGGTCTCGAACTCCTGGCCTCAAGTGATCCTTCTGCCTCAGCCTCTCAGAGTTCGGAGATTATAGGATGAGCCACCACACCACATCAAAATCAAATCTTTAGATTTCTATGCTCTAAAGTAGTGAGCTAGCAAGTGTACAGAGAATGAGAAATGGTCATTTCAAACAGCACCAGCTAAAGCAAAAAAAGGATACAAGTTAAAGGGATAACATTAGGGAATTGGGTGAAAAGTACATAGTTAAAAGGATAACAGTTAAAAAGGATAGTAATTAGGGAATCTGGGTGAAAAGCACATAGAGTTTGTTATTCTATTGTTGCAACTTTTCTGCAAATGTGAAATTCTTTCAAAATAAAATATTTCAAAAAACAGCATCATGCTCATAGCACAGGACACAACTTGAAACGCACCAAAAACTCTAACAAAATTGATATTTGTAAAGGTCAGTAGAACAACAGAGCTCTGCAGGGAAAGAAAAATATTCAGAATTGAGGTAAGGGGGGGGGAATCACCCCTGAATCAAAACATGTAAACAGATTAAAGGTTTTACTATAGAAATGTATTCCCTGCTTTAGTTTATGAGTCTAGGAAGCCGCAGGAAGCTTGCTGCATTCTGTTTCGGAGCCTCAGGGCGCATCCCAAAAGGACCATTCATATATTTTTGTGTATGTCAGTCAGAAAATACCCCAAGAGAGTCCTCAATCTTTATATCAGCATCAGGCAAACACAATCCAGGGACAAATTAAAACATAGTAAGCATAAAACATGGCCTTGAGACAGATTAAAATGAGCAAGGTATTTACCGACATCAAACTGAGATGGCAAAGTTTAATCAATAATGATAATGAGTCCCTGATCAACCAAGAATTACTCACAAAGATGGAGGGGTAAGGAGGAAGAAGTGGAGGGAAAAGAAGCAACATTCTGCCCCTGGGTGATGTCACATCAGGGATTACCCAGGTGAAGTGGGTAAGACAGACTGATGCATTTGGCATCACAATTGTTAAATGGAATATCAAACGGGCTAGTTGTTTCTCTGCATGTCACAACACAGAGCTGGCATAGGGACAACCTCCTCTTTTCAATATTCAAAATTCTTTCAGTTCATCAAGGTTCAGTTCAAATCACCAATCCTTTTTGAAGTTTTCTCTGACTAAATAAATCTACTAAGCAGAGCACAGGTGCAAAAGCAGCTGACTGTTTTTTAAATTGCTAACTGGCCCCCCTGGGATGTGACAGGCTTTGCTGTTTCCCATAGAAAGAAGCTTTCAGTGTAGAGTCTTCTGAGGAAATGTTACTAAATAGAAAATATTTGAGGCAATTTGGAAGTTTATTTTTAGCCTGCCATTAGGGTAAATATCACCTAAAACTCAAAAATGTGGGTCCAAAATAGCACGTATATATTTATAGAATAAACCTAAAAGCTGTACCTAGGGCACTAATGGTAAAGTACTGGATAATTTTTGTTCCTATAGTAAAGTCACTTAACAGTGAATAAAATAACCAACACCCAAGAAGTAAACGGACTAAAGGGTCATGTGGCCCCAAACTCATGGCTTCAACAGAGGTGGGAGGTAAGTAGGTGGACTTCTCAGCAGGGTGCCCGCCTCAATCCTGGGGTACCCAGGGGAAAGCCAAGAAACGTGCAATTCTTGAGGGCTTATCAAAACCATGGAAGGTGAAAAGAGCCTGGAGGCAACTGGACCCGCTGGACTAGGTCTGTGCTTTCCTGAGAGGACAAGTGGGAAGGTTAAACTCTTTGAACTTCTGATAAGTAGTTAGATTGGGAAACCTGGCTTACTTCCCCTGCAGGGATAGAACTAGTTTTCCCTCCCTCTTTCTAAATACACGGTCCACTGTTAACAACCCCCTACCTCTTACCCAGTCGCTCTCTCTATCCCATCATCCTAGGGACTTGGGATCTTTTCAACCCTATCTTTTGACATTTTTGCCTTTTGTGTGCACCTTTGTTAAAAATCAATCAAAGCCTTCGGAAGAGGCCATAGAGGGGCTGCATTTTCTGTCTTGCTACTCAGCCTGAGTTAATAGAAGCCTTTTCCAGGCATTCACAGACTTGATGTTTTTTTAAACGGGTGTAAGTCATTCTTCTTCAGCATCATTTTTCCAGTTTGCTTTCAAACCAAGTTTGGGGTGGAGTTCATGTGCAAAGACCCTAACAAATGGAAGTTTAGAATAACACAGCGCAATGAAGCCAGGCATCCGGGTTTGAATCTTGCCTCTACTGTCTACTGGCTATATAACCTTACCCAAGTCACTCACCAGCCGTGTGCCAGTTTCCTCGTAGTTAGGAAGCAATTATGATAGTGTATAGCTGATTGGGTTATTGTAAGATTAATGAGTTTAAATTACATAAAGCTCTTGGATTCATACCCAGCACACAGTGAGGGTTATATAACTATTACCCATTATTAATGTTACCGAAATTTCTTCCTCAGTAGGTCCCTGGTCTCAGGGATTCAAAGAATGAAGAATGAAACCACGGACCACAGATCAGTGGTAAGACAGGGGTTTTATTAGATATAAAGGAATACAGAAGGAGTAAAAAGCACCAGAGCTTCTGGCAAAGGGAGAGACCAAGGTCGGAAATCTCTCTCTTGGGCCCTTTGTCTACAGATATCCATCACATCTTGACCAGGACTTGGTAGGTGGAAAAACACCTTTTCAAAGTTAATAAGTGTATTAACAAATGAATGAATATTTTGCTAGAGCCCAGAAGGTATGGACTAGAAAAAGCAGTCTGTTTATGCCTAGAGAAGGGGTTCTGATTTCTGAGCTCACCTGGGCTAAAGAATGGGGAGTTCAGCGTGAGGGAACCCTTAATCGTTAGTAGAATATTATATTAAACCCTAAATTAAATGATTAGGTAATGAACAAAATGGATTGAATTTAGGACTCTAGAGAACTGGGCTCAATTCCTCCTTCCTTCATTATACCTATATGATCTGCAAGAAAAACTCACTTCCTTTAAGTCTCCACCTGTGCTACATAAAGTAACAGTAATCAGTTCTCCCTGGGGCTCTGTAGGAGAATAAACTGTAGGAGGCAACACTGGTGCAGTGACACCATTTAGGGGCTACTGCAGTGTAGCTTGAATGAGAGACAAGCATGGTTTGAACTATGCTGGTGGCGGTTTAGTCCATGAGAAGTGTTGAGATACAGAATATATTTTGGAGGAGCTGTTAGTGGGTTGGACAAGGAACATACGAACAAGCCAAAATTATTCTTGTGTTTGGCCTGAACCACCAGATGATGGTGTTATTATCAGGACAGAGGCAGACGTGGTGGCAGGCACATGTAGTCCCAGCTACTTAGAAGGCTGAGGAGGGAGGATTTTTTGTGGCCAGGAGTTTGAAGCCTGCAGGGAGCTATGGCCACTGCACTCCAGCCTGGGGTAATATAGTGAGACCTCCTCTCAATAAATAAATAGTTTAGGCTTGGCACCTGTGGCTCAATGGGCTAAGGTGCCAGCCACATACACCTAAGCTCGCAGGTTCGAATCCAGACCGGCCCGCCAAACAACAATGGTGGCTGCAACCAAAAAATGGCCGGGCGTTGTGGCGGGCGCCTGTAGTCCCAGCTACTTGGGAGGCGGAGGCAGGAGACTCGCTTGAGCCCAGGAATTGGAGGTTGCTGTTAGCTGTGATGCCACGGCATTCTACCCAGGGTGACAGCTTGAGGCTCTGTCTCAAAAAAAAAAATAATAATAATAATA
>CAUYRH010076147.1:0-39646 GCA_963574655.1 Perodicticus potto | reverse complement strand
GTCATCCAGCGTGGGCCGGAAGGATGGATAGATAAAGAGTGGTCATCCAGTGTGGGACAGGAGGATGGTTAGATTAGGAGTGGTCATCCAGTGTGGGCCAAGAAGATGGTAGATGAGGAGTGGTCATCCAGCATGGGCTGGGAGGATGGTTAGATGAGCAGTGGTCATCCAGTGTGGGCCAGGAGGATAGTTAGATGAGGAATGGTCATCCAGTGTGGGCTGGGAGGATGGTTAGATGAGCAGTGATCATCCAGTGTGGGCCGGGAGGATGGTTAGATGAGGAGAGGTCATCCAGTGTGGGCCGGGAGGATGGTTAGATGAGCATTGGTCATCCAGTGTGGGCCGGAAGGATGGTTAAATGAGGAGTGGTCATCCAGTGTGGGCCGGGAGGATGGTTGGATGAGGAGTGGTCATCCAGTGTGGGCCGGGAGGATGGTTAGATGAGGAGTGGTCATCCAGTGTGGGCCGGGAGGATGGTTACATGAGCAGTGGTCATCCAGTGTGGGCTGGGAGGATGGTTAGACGAGGAGTGGTCATCCAGTGTGGGCCGGGAGGATGGTTAGATGAGAAGAGATCATCCAGTGTGGGCCAGGAGGATGGTTACATGAGCAGTGGTCATCCAGTGTGGGCCAGGAGGATGTTTAAATGAGCCCCAAAGGGATGTAGTGTCCATACGGAGTCTGCCTCAGTCTGCTGAATGCTCTGATTAAACACAAGTAGTTCCTTAGTCTCCATCCATAGGATTCCCAATCTCAAGACAGAGGAGGCTTTGTGATGCCTTTGTGATTAAAACTCTTCAGAATGGATACGTTAGGTTTAATTTTATAAAATTTCGCTTATGTAACAGTACCCATTACAAAACCATTTAATGATTTTGTAAATGCATTAATATTAGCAACTATTCTGAAGTCACCTTTAAGGGCAATTTATACTACAATTTTTATTCCAATGCCATTTTGAAATATTTATTACAGTGGTCATAATCTCATAATACTGCTAGCCCCCTAGGTAGACATAGTTAAATCTCTACATAATATATTTAAAGAAGAATGCTAAGTGCTGTAATAGGAGTACCATAGGTGTTAACAAGGCATGAGAGAAAAGAAAACAAATAAATATGAATTCATCTACTCCCACAAATATCTGACCTAAGAAAGGAATAACTAGTACAGAAGAGACAGTGTACACGGTCACAGGGAGTTTGGAGGAAAGTTTTTTCCTAGTCTATAGGAGAGCCCCAGGCCTTGGGATTCTGCCCCTTAGTGTCTAGGCGTTTTCCCAGTACAGACTTCCTCAATTCATAACCTTCTTAAGCCACAATGTGCAGAAGGAATTTTTATATTGTTGAGGTTAGTCTTTTCTTATCTTACCTACTGTCTCTCTAACTCAGGGAAATGTAAATTTGCAGAGCCCTTGAAGCAATAACAAATCGAAAAGTATTATGATTGAGAATTCCCATTTGTCTGACACCCACAGAAATTTCCTACAGAATAGTGAAACTGGAGGTTGCATCTCACAGATGTACTTGTGAAAGCTTTCTGAGCTTCTAGGATTTACTTGTATTCAGGATGGGGGAGAGAGATGCCGGCAGGGCCCTGCCAACCGCTTCTGAGCTAACAGGGGTGGGCCTTCACTTAGAGCTGCCCTTTTTCATTCTATCTGTTAAAAAGAAAGAAAAAGAATCAATGTCAATCTGTGAGCACATTCGAATGTGTTTAAAAAATTTCCTGGCTGGCTGGAGGAAAACAAAGATCAATGGACAGGAGAAAAACTTTTACTTGCTTTTGTTTTCAAGAATGCACACTGCAGAATTCAAGTGTGTGTGATTTCTTCTCGGCTGGGTCTCCTCTGCTGGTTTGTCCTCACCTCCCTCAACCTCCAAAATTCTGCGTCAGGGCCCAGTGCTTTCCCAGCCTTTCTCCTCTCTACACTTTCTCCCAGGCCATCTCCCCAAGTCTTCTGTCCTTCAGCACATCTTTGGACAACAATTTCTGCGTTTAGCTTCCATTCCAGCTATCTCCCCTCAAGGTCAAATGTACAACTAAGATCTCCCGTGGGATATTACCTAACTGTAATTTCACTGTAACCCTTCCAAGATAGAATTTTGATTTTTCCCCTTCAAACCTGGTCTTTCCTTATTTTAGAATATAATGCCCATTCTTCCTGTTGTGTAGACTGAAAGTCTTGGAGTCATCTTGATTTCTTTCTCCAGCTGTACATCCAACTCATTAGCATATCCTGTCAGTTGCATTCAGAAAAGATGCAGAATCCTCCCACCAGCTCCAGTCCCTTGTCTGAGCCCAACAGTTCTCCAGGTGGGAAGTGGTCACCATAGCAACACCCCTGACCAGTCTCCTTGCTTCTGCCTGTGCCCTCTTAACTATCGATCTGCGCACAGAAACTAAATATGCCATTAAAACTCTCCCAGAGTAAAAGCTGAGGCCGTATCATCCTTGGTGAAGTTTGACATGACACCTCTGTTCCCTCTCCTCCTTCTGCATTCGGTCCTGGACCCGTCTCTGACCACTTTGCTCATCATTGCGTTCCTTGCACCCAGAACAGAGCCAGCTGCGTGGTGAGCTACTAACCAGTAGCAGAATGAATGAACGTCTCAGTCAAGTCAGGAAGATGACACCCTAAAAACAAAGGGCTTACAAGAGGAAAATCACATAATCAGTTAGAAACAGGAACGCCCTGGGGACCCTCTGCTCCATGTCTTCACCTGGTAGGTTCCAAACCCAGTCTTAAGTGGCTTGTAGCAGGGGCACAGACAGCAGAGGACACCTATTTTTGCTCCATGTTAATATCTCTTTCAAGAACCTGATGTCCTCATCTGGACTTGACTTTCAAATAGTTACCTTTGTAGGATTTTTTCTCACATGTTCTACATTTGAATCTTCCCATATCAGTCTCACGTGAGTAACAATACATATCTGGATACATTCCCTCCGCATCCATTGTCACTATTCTGCTCACTGTGTGACCTCAACCACAAGTCACCTCATCTCTCCATGCCTCCGACTCCTCTGCGGGAGGGACGACAGGGGCACCACTGAGGATCAGATGAATGGATACATGTAAAACAACTGGCACGTGGCACATGGCCGGAGGCTGACAGGTCACAGGTGCTATTTTTTTTTTTTAATGAAAAGTGTAGTTATTCGTGATGATGTGGTTGCTGTGTCCTAGGTGCATAAAACTGTAATAAAATAAAATGTCAAAGGAAGGAAGGAAAGAAGGAAAATGGCAAGAAAGAAAGGAGGGAAGGAAGGAGAAAGGGAAGGAGCATGGGGGAAGGGAAACTTATTCAAAGAAGGAAATTAATTACAAAAGAGTAGCTCATCAGCTTGGTTTCTGAAAAGTCAAACTTAAAAATATTTAAGACAATTCACGAGGTGATGCCATTATTCAGCCTGCTAATGCGAATATGCTGCCCACCCTGATTTGATCATTACACATTGTGTAAGGCATCAAACTATCACACCATATCCCATAAATATGCACAATTATTGTGTCACTTAAATATAATAAAGTGAAAAATAAAATAATTTTTTAAAGAAAGCAGAAGATACAATAAGAAAAGAGTTCAAAATTCAGAGAAAAGTATATATTTGACTTGGTGAAAAAAAATTACTCCTCTTGTTTAGTGATCCTCCAGAATGGAATTGTAAATAAATGTAAAAGCAAAAGAATTATGCAAATAATGCAAAAGTGAGTTTTTAATTAAAAAAATAAAGATATAGATCATAAACTGTAATTTCTGCACTGTGGGTAGATTGGCTTTTATGCAATGAATAACTTGGGTAACCCATCACTCAGCATTACAGGAGGCATCACAATGGGAAGGTCTTTATCAGTGGGCATAGGTGTTGAAGAAGGAAGTTTTGGTGGTGCTGGAAGCAGAAAGATGCCTGAGACAGAAAACAAATGGCTTGGAGAGGAAGACTGGGGATTGTTCTGTTCAGGGATTTCCTTAGACACCTCCCCTTTTCATTAAAAAGTATTAAGGAGAGATATAAAAACAGCACCTACTTGTAACACAGAGAAAATTTGACCCAATTTGACCCATTGTATAAGATTAGTCCATGAATAGCTAGCTGTCTTCTCTAATGCACAGATACCAATACAAAGGGCCAAAAAAAAAGGAAGAAACAAGTAAATGAGTCCTAAACAAAGGAGCAAGACAAATCATTCTGAATAAATGGCAATACATAATTTTCTTGACAGAAAATTCAAAATAATCATCATATACATACTCAGTGAGGGCACTAAGACAATGCATACATAACGTAAAAAATTTTAATGTGAGACAGAAAATATTTTTAAAATAAAATAAATTTTTGAAGCTAAATAATACCATAACTAGATTGAAAAATTTCCTAAAGGAGTTCCAAAGCAGACTCTGTCATGCAGCAGTGAAGACGGGCAAACTTGAAACCAGATCACTGAAAATTATACAATCAAAGGAGCAAAAAGAACACACTAACTTTAAAAAGTGAAGACATTTACAAGACTTATGAAATGCCACCAGGCAGACCAGTGCACATCTTATTGAGGTCCAAAAGGAAAAAGAGACAGAGAAAAGGGTAGAAAGCTTATTCAAAGAAATAATGGCCGAAAACTTTCAAAATCAAGGGAGGGAAATGGACATCCTGATCCAGAAGGCCCAGCAGTTCCCAAGTAACATAAACCCAAAGAAATCCATCCACACTGAGGTATAATTGCAATTAAATTGTTTAAAGTCCAAGATAAGGAGAGAATTTTGAGAGCAGCAACAGGAAAATGACTTTTAATGTACATAAGACTCTTGATCAGTATGTCAGTGGATTTCTCAGGAGAAACCTTGCAGGCCAGAAAGGAGTGGGATGGTACACAGCTGTGCATCACTTAAGGACAGGGGAAATACATCAGTAGACAATTGCATCATTGTGTAAATGTCATAGAGTGCACTTACACAAACCTCGATGGTGTCACCTACATATCTGGGTTGGATGGTACCTCTATGAACCTCTACTGAGGCTATGAACCTTATATAGCATATTTCCAAATTGAATACTGTAAGCAATTATAACACAAAAGAAGATATCTTTATGTCCAAACATATCTGAATATAGAAAAGATATAGCAAAAAGATGGCATAAACAATAAAAAATGGGATACCTGTATAAGGCACTTACCATGAATGGAATCTGCAGAACTGGAAAGTTGCTCTAGGTGACTTAGTGAGTGGTGAGTGCAGGTGAAGTCCTAGGAAATAACTCTAAACTACTATAGGCTTTAAAACATTGTACTCTTAGGCTATACTAAATTTATTTCAAAAAGTTATGTTCTTCAATAATAAATGAAACTTAGCTTACTATAACTTTTTTACTTTATTAAATTTTTCACTTTTTAAATTTTCTGAGTGTTTTGTAATAACACTTAGCTTAAAACCTGACCACAATATACAGCTATATAAAAAATATTTTTTCTTTATATCTTAGTCTATAAGCTTTTTTCATTTTTATAAATTTTTATTTTTTTAACCTTTAAAATATTTTTGTTAAAATGCTAAGATAAACATATACATAGGCCTAGGCCCACACAAAGTCAGCACCATCAATGGCACCATCTTCACCTTCACATCTTGTCCTGCTGGAAGCTCTTCATGGGCAGTAACTCACATGGAACCATTATCTCCTGTGATAGCAATGCTCTTTTCTGGAATACTTTTTGAGGTACCTGCCTGGGGATGTTTTACAATTACTACATATTTTTTTTTGTTTCTAAAGGAGTATACTCCAACATAATAATAAATTACATAGCATGGCAAATAAATAAACTAATAGCAATTGTTTATTATCATTATCAAGTGTTATGTGTTGTATATAATTTTATTTGCTAGACCTTTTATACAACTAGCAGTACAGTAGGATTGTTTACAACAGTACCACCACAACCAATGAGTAATGCATTGTGCTACAATGTTATAATGGCTCAGATGACACTATTAATAGGAAAATTTTCAGCTGCATTATAATCTTATGGGACCACTATTGTATATGTAGTCTTTCATTGACCAAAACTGTCATTATGTGGCACATGACTGAAATATTCAGAGTGCTGAAAGCAAAAACTCTTCCAACCAACAATAGTATACCCAGAAAAACTGTCCTTCAAAAATGAAGAAACAATACTTTTCCCTACAAAAAGAATTTGAAAGACTTCAACACCACCAAATCTAACATAGAAGAATTGTTAAAAGGAGTTTTTCAAGCTGAACCAAAAAAGTGCTAAATAGTAGTATGAAAGAATAACAAAGTATAAAATTCTTTGGTAAAGGTAAATATACTGACAAATACAGAATCCTATATTATTGCAACTAGAACAAAATAAGGCCAAAATTAGTAGAAGGACATAAATTAAAAAAGATTAGAGGGAAAGTAAATGAACTAGAGACTAGACACTATAGAATTATAGCTAATAAGAAGATCAAATTAGTAATCAAAAGTCTTCACCAAGAAAAGGCCAGGACCAGGTGGCTTCCCTGGTGAATTCTGCCAATATTTAAATACTTAATGTCAATACTTTCTAAACTCTTCTAAAACACTGAGTATGAGGAAACACTTTCAAAGCCATTTTACAAGGTCAGCATTACCCTGATACCAAAGCCAAACAAAGACATTACAAGAAAAGAAAACAACAGGCCAATATTCCTAATGACCATAGATGCAAATATTTTCAACAAAATTCCAGAAAATCCACTCCAAAAGCAAAATAAAAGGATCATACACTATGACCAAATGGGATTTATCCCTAGACTATAAGGATGATTCAACATAAAAATAAATCAGTCAATGTGATTTATATACCACGTTAACACCAAAAAGGACAAAAATTACATAATCATCCTAAGAGATGCACGAAAAGCATTTGACAAAATTCAATATCCTTTCACAATCTGCCATCCTGAATTCCTGTGTGAATTTTTTATGAACCTCTTAGATCATCAGCCTGGAGACTTAGGAGTTAACTGCCCTCGTTCCTGTGAACCAACTTAATGTGGCTTCATTGACTTCACTGATGGAAGTTTTCCTCCTCTTCTGCCGTAGGTCTCTGCTTTCCTTACCAGGTCTCCCCAAGTGCTCTTATTTATGTTTTTGGATGTTGCTAACTATGCTCTCACTAACATCAAAATGTTTTACTCTGTCTGTGCTGCTGCTTTCCAGAAAACATAGACGATCAAACTTTACCTTCAGTGTCAGCTCTCTGAGTTCTTTCTTTGAGCCATCATGTCTTAATTAAATGTAAAATTTTTCAGTAACTGTAGGATGTACCTACAATTCAGACCAGTCCTTCACGTTGAAAAAAATCTTCTGCAACACATGATAAACAGTAGGATGTCAGGCCTAATCCAACATATTGTAATGATAAAGCATTAAAAAAAAAAACTTATACTAAAGAAAAAATAATCCAACTGAGGGGCCCACACCTTCTACCTCTTGGTGAAGAGTAGACTCAACTGGTCAAGTTACAGAGGGTGAATTAATATTGCGTGTCACAGTCCAAGTAATCAAGATACAACTTACAGAGGTGGTCAGTATAGAGCGGTCAGTCTTCCACTAAGTACATGTGGTGCATACATGGTCCATGAAAATTAGGTTGACAATTAGGCCAACTTAAGGAGGTGGCCAGTGTAGGGAAATGGTCAACTGTAGAGGTTCTACTGTATTTTATGAATTAAGCAAAGTTTCAGGATACAAAGTCAACATGCAGATATCAGTTGCATTTCTTTTTTTTTTTTTTTTTTTTGAGACAGAGCCACAAGCTGTTGCCCGGGGTATAGTGCCGGGGCCCTGGGTAGAGTGCTGTGGCATCACAGCTCACAGCAACCTCCAATTCCTGGGCTCAAACGAGTCTCCTGCCTCCGCCGCCCAAGTAGCTGGGACTACAGGCGCCCACCAGAATGCCCGGCCATTTCTTGGTTGCAGCCGTCATTGTTGTTTGGCGGGCCTGGGTTGGATTCGAACCTGCCAGCTCAGGTGTACGTGGCTGGCGCCTTAGCCCACTGAGCCACAGGTGCCAAGCCACATTTCTATACATTAACTACAAACTACCAAAAAGGGGAAACAAGCCCATTTATAATAGCATCAAAAAGGACAAAATACTTAGCAATGAATTTAACTAAAGAAATGTAAGATTTGTACACTGATAACTATGAAACATTGATGAAAGAATTTAAAGTAGACATAAATAAATAGAAGGACATCTCAGGTTAGTGGATTGAAAGATTTAATATTGTTAAATGTCCAAACTACCCAAAGTTATGTATAGATTCAATGCAATCCTTATTAAAAATCCAATGACTCATTTTTACAAAAATTGGAATAATTCTAAAATTCATAAGTAACCACAAAAAATTCCCAAATAGCTAAAACAATCTGGAACAAGAACATGACTGGAGGTACTACACTTTCTGATTTCAAAATACACTCCAGAGATACAGTGATTAAAACAGTATCACACTGGTATAAAAACAGACATGTGGACCAATGGAACAGAATAGAGAGCCCAGACATAAACCCATGCATATACAGTGAACTGATATTCAGCAGGGCACCAAGAATACATAATAGGGAAATTATTCTCTTCAATGTTTGAAAACTGGATATCCACATGCAAAAGAATGATATCAGACCCTGACACCATAAGGGTAAGTTAACAAAAGTCACTCAAAATTGAATGAAGATCTAAATGTTAGACCTGAAACTGCAAAATTCCTGTGAGAAAAAATAAGGTAAAACCTTTGGACATTGGTCTTGGCAATGACTTCTGAGATGGGGCAGCAAAAACACAGACAAAAAGGCAAAAAACAGACAAGGAAATGGCTCTACCTCAGAAAGAGTGCCTTCTGCACAGCCGAGACACAATCAACAGAGAAAAAGAAAACCTACAGAATGGGGAAAAATGAGTTCAAACCATACATCTGATAAGAAATTTATACCCAAAATATATAAGGAACTCTTACAACTCAATAACCCATTCAAAACATGGCTAAATAGAAAATTGTCAAAGAAAACTTACAAAAATGGCAACAGGCCTGTGAGAAGATGCTCAACATCAGAAACAACCAGGGAAATGCAAGTCAAAACCACAAGGTACCACCTCATACTGAGTAGGATTGCAACTATCAAAAAGGCAAAAAGTAACAAGTGCTCATAAGGATGTGGAGAGATTGGGCCACTTGTACACTTGGTGGAAATGTGAAATGGCAAAGCTGCTATGGAAAACAGAATAGATGTTCCTCAAAAAAACGTAAGTAAATAAACATTGAACTACCATATGATCCAGCAATACCACTTCAGGGTATTTAGCAAAAAATAAAATAAAATCGGGATTTCAAAGAAATATTTGCATCCCTGTGTTAACTGCTGCATTATTCCACAAAAGCCAAAAAGTGGTAACAACCCAAGTGTCTATTGACAGATAAATGGATAAAGAAAATGTGGTTCAATAAAATGTTATTCAGCCTTAAAAAGGAAGGAAAAGGAAATCCTGCTGTTTGTGAGACCATGGATGGACTTTCAAGATTTTTTTTCTGAGATAGAGTCTCGCTTTGTCACCCTCGGTAGAGTGCCGTGGCATCATAGTTCACAGCAACCTCAAACTCTTGGGCTCAAGCCATTCTCTAGCCTCAGCCTCCCAAGTAGCTAGAACTACAGGTGCCCATTACAATGCCTGGCTATTTTGTTGATGTTGCTGTTGTTGTTTAGCAGGCCTGGGCCAAGTTCAAACCCACCAACCCTGGAGCATTTGGCCAGCACCCTAACCACTGAGCTATGGGCGCCCAACCAAACTTTGAAAATATTGTACTAAACGAAATAAGATTGTTACAAGCCAAATTATGTGAGTGTAATTATGTGATGTAACCAAATTCACAGAAGCAGGTAGTGATGGTAGGTGCCAGGGGTTTGGGGAATGGGAATGGAGAATTGCTATTCAAGTATAAAGTTTCAGTTCTTCCAGATGAATAAATTTGAGAGATGTGTTGTACATCATGTCTATACTTGACAACACTGTACTATCCACTTTAAATCTTGTGGTGTTAAACATTCTTACTACAAGAAAAATAAAATTAGAAAACATTTAAAATGATGAGGAGGAAGATTTTGAACATTTGTCAGTCATCAGATTATGGAATAATTTCCCAAGGGAAATGTGGAAAATGCCATTATTTAAGACATTTGGCATCTTACTGAAGAAAAACACATGCACACATAAAGTTGGCTTTGTCCTGCTCCCTTTCCCTGATGGCAAGACCCACACAAGCATGACCTAAGACACCACTGGACCCTACAGCCCACAAGCACCTTCCAGACCACCCACTTCTGTGATGGGAGAAAGGGGAAGACTGGGCTGAAACTGGTGACTCATGTCAGGATGGCTGGCTCAGCGTGTTCCTGGCTCGGGCACAGCTTCTCCAGGGTGCTAGGAAAGGAGCCCTTCACACCAAGTCACCAGGCTTCCAGCCGGAGAAGTTTCCTGGGAATACCGGAGGCACTTCTCCACTCCACACTTTTTTATAATTGGCTGGCGTTTGTTTTTGTTTTTTTCAAATCAGAAACAACCCTTGGAGAAGACCAGACTGTATAATCTGTACAGAACAACCTGAGCCTTAGGCCGGGGGTCAGCAAATGAGGGTCCAAGGGCCAAATCTGGCCCCTAGTCTGTTTCTTTATGCAAACTGCTGTTTGAACACAGCCAAGCATATTCATTTACACAGCATCTAGGACTACTGTCACCGCAGAGTGGGGGACTCGAGTGCTGGCAACAAAGACTTCTGTACCCTTTAACAAAGCCTGAAACACTTACTATTCCACCCTTTACTGAGGCAAATCTCCGTCCTGCACTAATAACTTTGAGAACACTATTTCAACTATCTCCAAAGTAAAACATATAAAATCCTCGCCTTCTTCCCTTCTTTTAGTATAGAATTTTTAAAAATGTATCAAAATTTGAACAGAATATGCCAACTCTCCATGAATTTAGTCCAAGATATCATGTCCTAGAGCCTGGAGTACACAACCCTGATGCCTAAAATAGTGTAGCAGTTAAGAGTGGAGGCACTAGAATTAGAAAGACCAGAGCTTGAACCCCAGATCTGCTATCATCAGCTGTGTGAACTTCGGCAATTTACTTGATCTTCATAGGCTTCACCTTGACACCTAGCTCAGCGGGCTCTTGTGAGGAGAGAATGCAATGCTGAGGGCAGGGCACCCAGCACAAGGCCTCGTGGGTTTTTGTGTGCAGGTAACTACCTAGTGTTATGGCTACTGTCATTACAAAAAGATTAAAATTCAGTCAATCAGCTTTCCAAGACTGAACATGAAGCTAGTTAAACATCACCTGCACAGTTTTCCTCGGGACTTCCGCAGAGGAGGCCGTTAAATTCCGGACTTCCGGTTGAATTCCCATCTGCAGCCACACCGTGGAGGATCACCAGACCTTCAAGTTCAAAACAGAACAAAGAAAACATGAAAACTTAGACCATTGCTCAGTGTGAAATATTCTATCAAAATCATAACCCAATTATGAAGAGAGCAAGCCTGTGACTTTCATTTCCAAGTCATTCTCTGCCATCCAGGGAGGGGCACAGAGGCCTTCAGGTCTCATTGTTTTCAGCTCAATGCTGAACACGGACATATACAGGGTGGACATAAAGTTTGTGTGCAATTTAAAATAGTTGTAACTTTATATTGCACACAAAAGTTTACGTCCACCCTGCATATACAACTATGCGTCTATGGAAGGAGACTTGGCCAGAGCTTGTGAAGGGGCCTCATTTATTACAAAAGCAGGAAAGTAGGGGACTGAGCTCGCTCCAGCCACGATGTCGCTGTCATGTTGTATTTCCAGGGAGACTGAAGGGTGAACCCTCATGGCAAAGTAGGGGACTGAGTTCCAGCCACTATGTCACTGTCAAGTTGGATTTCCAGGGAGAGTGAATGGTGAACCCTCATGGCAAAGTAGCTTTCCCATTCCGTGCAGATCTGGAGTTTCCCAGGTATTAACCATGGAATGTGCTTCTTCCTGGGAGGATATAAATTAGATATTTGATCCATGAGAATCCTTTACAAATGTTATGTCCTCCAGCTATCTGTCCCAGAGGATAGGACTCATGTTTCTAAGGGAGACAGGAATATGTCTTGTGATCAGAATGATTCAGCTTACAGTGCAAGTCCTGATGTGCATCCTCATTCAAACAAACCAGCTGTGAAAATCAGGAAAATTTGACACTGGACATTAGATGACATTGAGGAATTGCCGTAAAGGTTTTAATAAATGATAATTGTATTGTGATTTGGGTTCCAAAAAAAGAGTCCCTATCTCTTAGAGTACATAAATAATTATTAATAAAATTGATGCATCTGAGATTTGCTTTAAGATAATGTAACATGGAAAGGAGAATACAAGGGGTGAGGGAAAGCCAGATGAAACACAACTGAACACATGTTGATAATCGCTCAGGTTGAGTGGCGGGTGTATTGAGGTCGTTACAATGCTCTCTTTAGTCTGTATATGTTTATAACGTGTGTGATACAACAAAAGATATGAGATAGGGAAGAGAAAAGGGGAGGAGACAGGAGAAAAGGAAAGATGGCTTGGGAATTAGCTGGCCTTGCCTTCAGACTTGGTTTTGCCACATAAGTATTTAAAGCACTCAGCACAGCCCTGGCAGGTGATCAGTGCTCAACAAAAATTACTTGTTATTGCGCAACTGACAGGAATAAAATTACCTGCCCACTGGTTATACTGAAACTGGCACAGCAAGTCAATTGTTTCCAAACCGTGCGTGCTCTCCAGTTCAATTGCATTCAGGAACACGCAAGTGAGCAGCACACACTCAACCCTCGAGGTTGAGGGTAACCATCAGCCGGCCGGCTAACCATCACACAAAGTGAGGCACTGCACCAACAGAGCGGTCGCCAGCAAGTTCAGAGCCCAGGAGTTCTCAGAAAGGGTCTTTTACAAGAGAGACTCTTTTCCACCTATTGGATTGGAAATACTTTTCTTAACGGAAGAGACAGTAAAGAGAGATGGAAACTCAAGTCCATTGGGTGTGGGTAATTTACTACTGCTCTTTGGGAGGATAATTTGACACTGTATAGAACATAAAAGCAAAAAAACTTTAAAAAGTACTAATCCTTAAATCCAGTAATTACATTGTCAGTAATTCTTCCTAAAAAATAATTTAGAATATGTGGAAAGTTTTAGCTACAAAATGGCATGTTATAAAAATTAGCAATTACCTAAATACCTGACAATGGAGGATTGACTGACTATATTGAGCTATCTTCATGTAATAAAATGGTATTAAGCCATTAAAAATAATGTTTAACAGTAATAGAACATTTCTATGTGTTCCTAAATAAGAAAGCAGATTACAGAATAGCAAATGACAGTATAATCTGTGTGTGTGTTGGGAGGGATGTCTGTGTATGTGTGATAATTGTAAAAAGCTACCCATATAAATAATCAAAGAAGTGAGTAAATAGTTACACGGGTCAGGAGGAGACTTTTGTCTTAATTTTTCTTATTTCTACTTTCTAATTTTTCTACAAGCTTGTTTTGTTTGTTGCAACAAGAAAATGAATGACTCAATTTTTCTTTCTAAAAATTGCAGTTTGCCCACTAAACTTTCAAATTTATTACACTTTTTTCCCAGCATCTTCCCCTCCCTGCATACTCAGAACAAACAGAAGCAATCCTGCAGAGCCGCTCTGGCAGAGGGCTTGGGTATTATTCCTCTTCCACCCCTGGTATTCAATACAGAACATGATGGATATTGACAAACGTTAAAACAATGAATGAATAAATCTACAGACTAACAAATAAAAAATCCTTAAAATTCAAAGATCCCAGTAGCACTTCCTATTGGAAAATAATAAAACGTAATAAATAAACACAAAATAAATTAACACGTTTAATTCATTTCTCAACTCTTGTACATGAGCTCTCTCCATGGGGCAGAGTCAGAGCCTTAATTCCAGAGATAATCTGCTCTAACAGATTTTCTCTAAATCTCATGGAGAGTCAACATTTGCAAGCTGAGGATGGCAATTGCTCCTTCTTGGGGTTATTGTAGAAAGTAAATTAAGTAAATTTTAAAAAATAGCACATGGTTCAACACAAACTATACAATTTGTGGTCCAGTTGTACTCCTTCCCATTGCCACTTATAATTTAACCCATATTCTCTAATTCTCCCTGAAAGAGTCCACCGAAACCCTGCCTAGGCTAGGAGCCGTGGCCCAGGTTTCTTCTGCTAAGCTTATTTCCCCAGGCTGGTCTCAGTTGGCAAAAAGAGAAGGCAAGGCCTCTGGGAAGACCAGCCAGCCAGACCTGAGCCTCAAAGCCAGATTGGGCACTGGGAGAAAAGAAACAATTTAAATCTGGCAAGTCAAGAGGTAGCATTGTAAGGAAGTTATGCAGCAATCAGAGGTGACCAGGGGAAAAACTGCTCACAGGAGTCAAAGTGCTCACCTCTAGGGAGGTGGAGAGGCAGCAAGTTATGACGCAAAGATCTGCTGTTTATTGTTATGAGTTTTAAGAACTCTCTTATTTTTAAAAAATCTATTTATATTTATTACTTTATTAGAAAATAAAACGAGTTTTAAAAAAATGATAAATAAGGTTATAGTTAACCAAGTACAATTATAGTTAACCAATTGTCAAAAGGTACAATTTGAGATCAACAAAAGGGCCACCTTATAAAAAGACATAGCATAAAATAGCACAACTTGTCCAGCTTGTTTGGGGGCAGGTGGAGGCCACGATGGGTGGCCAGGTTCCTTAGGATTCTGTTATACAGCTAAGATGGGGTCACTGAAAAGGTTTAAGTGAGAAGCAGTATACTCACATTTTCCTCCCCAAATCTGAAAAAGTTACTTTAATTCCAGTAAGAATGATTCAGACACATCTGAACCAAGGTAGTAGCACTGGCTATGCAGAAGAAAGGAATACAAGAGACATTCACAGAATAAGATATAAAAGGCCTATGACCTGTGGGATAGGGCAGAAAGTGAAAAATAAAAGGGAGAGTCTGGGACGACCCCAGAGTTTGTGCCTGGGGAACGGAACTGCGGTCAGGACAGTCGCAAAGGTACAAGAGATATGGGAAGACAAACAGGTGAGGCATAGAGAGAAATTCAGTGTTGGGTGCAGAATTTGCGATGAGTCTGGCTCATCTGGAAGACAGTCGGTGGATACCCAGACCCAGACCTCTGGAGTGGAGCCAAAGTCCTGGGGAATTATCAAACATAAGCTGGCATTTAATTCCATAACAATGCATCTCTCAAGAAGAGCAGTGTGAAAAGAGAAAGTTGATTGAAGACAGAATCCTGAAAAATACCCTTAATATGAAGGGCAGAAAGAGAAGGGCCATGGAGGGACCACAGAGGAACAGACATTCAGCTAAGGAAAGAAAATTTCCAGAAGAAACTAATCAACGTTAAAAAAAAAAAAAAAACAAAACTGACAGAACTGAAGATAAGTCTAACATGTGTGCATTAGATTCGACAGCCAAAAGGGCACTAATAATATCTTGGTAGGAACCTCAGTGTCATGAGTTCCAAATAATTGTAGTTTACTCTTCGAAGATGTTGGGTTGAAAAAGGGAGGGAGAAGATTTGACGATATACACAGGAAAAAACGAGGTTTGGTTTTGTTTGTAAGTGTCACAGACATTGGCAGTAAAAAACCAAAGGGGGAGAAAAAAATGCCACGGGCACATCAATACCACCAATAAAGGCCAAAGAGGGAGGCAGTTTGGCCTGAAAGGCAGGGTCTCTTCTGCAAAGCTTGCCATTCTGGTCAATATTGCTCTCATTAGGGAATGAGAACTCTTTGGAAAATCAGAACTTAAAGGCGTCCTCTACACTACACATCTCACTTCATTGTTCAAGAAAACACATTCTGCTTCAAAATGAATGGGAAACATCCATGCAGTTTTTAACCTTCACCCTATTGACATTTGGAGTGAAATAATTCTTTCTTGTGGGAAGCTGTATGTTGTCGGATAATAAAAAGCATCTACCTGATAGATTCCAGTAGCGTCCATCTCCCTCCATGCCCTACTTCTGAGTTGTCACAATTGAAAGTGCCCAGATGTTACCAAATATCTCAGCTGGGGATTGGGGGTTGGGAGTCCCATGTTGAGAGCCACTGCAATTCCCTCCAACCTATTTCACATTTTAGTACAAAATACAGCTTATATTGTTAAATATGTTGCTTTAATTTGAATCAATAGTGAAGCCTCAAAGGCTCAAAGTTTGACTTCTTAAAAAAAATTTAGGGCAAGTACTATTATCTTGTAGAAGAATCACCAGACCCAGTTATTAATTTAATATATGACCTTGAGCTAATGAACGAACTATCCTGACCTTTTTTCTCAAGAAAAGCTAAGATCACAGGTTCTCTGCCCACCCCATAATTCCAGTTCATGAAAATCAAATGAAAGAAGAACTTTTAAAGGAGCATACATTATTAAAAGTTCATTGTCTTTATTGGTGGTGTCACAAACTGTACCTTAGAGAAAATGAAGGAAAATATGATGCTCGACTATGAAAAACAGATTTCCATTCAAATGTAATTATATTAAATTTCAGAATAGTAAGAACCCTAAAGGTATTAGAATTTTCCACCAAGCCACTTTGCACTCTCTGGAAACATCCTTCTGCAGGGCACATCAAGCCTACATTTGAAGTTTTAGTCCATAAAGTTTAGTCACTTTCAAAGCATGCCATTTCTGAGAAACCATTCATCCAAAGTGGTCATTCATCCATTGAAAGAAAATTAAGTATCTATTTCTAAAGCTCTATAAATACTCATTTATGTTGAGCTGATTTTTGCCTTCCTGCTACTTTATTCTGCTGTTTGGAATCACCTGAAATTATAATCTTTTCTGTGACAGAATAATTTGAAGCCAGCATCAAGTCTCCCTGAAAAGATTTCTTGCCTTCGGGTTAAATATCCAGGTTCCACCAGCCGTATTTGACCGGATAGCTTCAAGACTTCTCAGAAGCCTTGTCATCCTCTCTAGACGCAAGGGTGAAATGAACTGCCCTCCTGCGTGGTCTGGCAAAGACAGAACACAGCGGGCGCTCTCGGCCCCCACCTGTGGGCACCGCGTGGTCGGTGCGGAGCCCACGGCAGCCTCTCCTTGGATGTCACATTAAATAGTGAGGTATTCCTTTGATTTCCATGAAAGGACGCTCTTAGATTCCTTGTGATTCTGTACAGCAGGGCACTGATAGGCGTCTCTCTTTGTTTTCTTTGTTGTTGTTCTGTTTTGTTTCTTTTAGGTTTCTGCCCTTGTTCCCTTCACTGTTACTACGCTAGATTTCATCGGCATTCAAATAGTTCACATGCTCTTCTGCTTTCGGATTCTTTCATTCAGCCCAATATCCATGGCATGGATATTGCTTGGCATGACCAGAAGAATTTCTCAGATGCATTGAAGCAATAAAACCAAAGTAAAATCATGTCCTTAGCTGCATTTGCTAAGTCATTAGAAATTGTGTCCCTGTGTCCTGAGGATAGCTTTTGAATATCAACTCCACTCATAAAATTTAAGAAAAAGAAGAAAAGAAATCCAAGTGTACTTCAGTGAGTCAAAGCCCCATCTGTTTTTACAGACTTGGAGATTCTCGAGTTAATAATTACCGAATGTATTACGGGTATTATCCCCATCAGTCAGCGGGGATGAAGTCAGCCTCAACAATGGAGGCATTCAAAAGAGGCGGCTGCCGAGGAGGTGACACGCTGTCTCACAGTCACTGTGAATGCTGAGGCAAGCAGCACACCAGCTGGGTCAACTACTTAAAAAGGTCCTATGTGACCAACTTAAGCAGTCATGTAGGTTGTGTTGGCCTCATCTCTGAGTCGAATTTTCCATTTTTAGAGCCAAGTGCATTTTGTATTTTAAAAACAAATAAAAATGTTATCACAAAACAAAATCCGTCATCTCTGCTCCAGTGATTCAGGACATCGTCTTAGGTACGTTACAAACGTCTCCTAGTTATGATTTCCCGCCATATCATTTTTATTTTGAAGCTTGAACCACACTCCGTGTCCCATTAGACAATCCAGCTTTGTACAAAAGGGAAATGTATTAACCCATGAATATAGTCAGACACTGGAAGACTATTCCATGGCCAAATCCTTGGAATATTAAATAATATCAAAAGAAGGCAGTACAGATGAATGGGGAAAGGACAGATTTGGAACCAAATGGAGACCCTGGATCTGATCCCCGGGTCTATCTTTTAATCACATTTGTGATTATGATGAAGTTACTCAACCACTAAGCTTCAGCGATCCCTCCATAAACTGAAACTCCTACTACCTAACTTGCCTGGTTGTGGTGAAGATTTACCTATGTGCTCAAGGAAAGAGCACAGGTGTTTTTAACCTAGGAAATGCCTTACCCAGGACAGGCTCTCAAAAAATAGTAGCTGTGAGATACCAGAAGTACAGAAGAATTCTAAGGACTCTGGTAAAAAAAAAACACTGGATTCTCACTCTCTTAAGTGGATGCTGAAATTTTTTTATTTTTTATTTTATTTTATTTTTTTTGTAGAGACAGAGTCTCACTCTATCGCCCTCCGTAGAGTGCTGTGGAGTCACAGCTCACAGCAACCTCCATCTCTTAGGCTTAAGCAATTCTCTTGCCTCAGCCTCCCAGGTAGCTGGGACTACAGGCGCCCACCACAGCGCCCGGCTAATTTTTGATGCAGTTCGGTGAAGCTGGGTTTGAACCCGCAGCCCTCGGTATATGGGGCCGGCACCCTACTCACTGAGCCACAAGTACAGAAGAATTCTAAGGACTCTGGTAAAAAAAAAACCTGGATTCGCACTCTCCTAAGTGGATACTGAAAATTTTTTATATTGATAAAATTATTTGTCTGTGTACAAAATAAGTTTGTGACATAAACGACAAAAGATAAATGCCCACATGTCACATTTCTACAGTGTGCTTTTGTCAAAGACTTACTGAGACAAGATTCTACATTGGTGTCTCCATATTCTGTTTATTTACATAGTTTTTAAAAAAGATTTGGAGCTAATATGCCTCAGCAGATCAGTGGAAACACGACATCTTCTACACACAAGGTTCTTTGTATTTTCAACATGGTCCTCAGCTTATGATCTATGTCGGTCAGGATTACTGACTCGATGAAGTGATTTAATGACACAAGACAGCTGGTAAAGTCAGATCTTAGTAATTCTAACAACCACCTGGATTATAGATCTTGTTTCCAATGTCTGGAAAATACAGTTAGTAAACTTTTTGAGTTTTAATCCACACTAAGAATAAAAACTGTAAAGCATTTGGAGAATTTTCTCATTGCTTCTCCATTATCAAGAAGAAAACAGAAACTTGAATGTGTTTGCTACGCAAAGAACATTTTCCAAGTCCAAAAGAGGCCACATCTAACTTGGAGTTGGAAACAAAATGAGGGGGTGAAATGCTGTTTAACACTGGGTTGTGGTCGGCTGAGTCTGCCCCTGGAGGGACGAGGTTGGATGTTAAGGGCTCCCTCACCTCCCGTCAACTCCTTCTCTGCCCTCTGATGCTGTTGCTATCTTTGCCTTCCTATCATTTTCCTCACATTGCATCAACGTTGCCCCAGGGAGAACATAATTCTTGAATATATTTTCCTTTCTAAATGCATTTCCTCCCAAAGCTGAACTGCAGGGAGGGAAAGATTTTAATTCAAATTAAGTACTTAGATCTATTCTAGAGCGTCTCGGCCTGGGTCTTCCAGGAAGCAGAGCCCAAGATACAGATTAAGGGGTTATCACTTAATTTGGGTACACACTTGGGGTCTTGAGAATGCAGAAAAAAAGAAATGATGCAAAGAAAGAGACCAACCAATAAATTGTGTGCAGCATTATCCTGGGAGAGCTGCAAACACACCAGAAATCTGCTCAGACGGCATGTTCACTATAGCATGGGTCATGCAGATGGTTCCAGAACAAAGGTCTGTATCTTGAAGTAATTCATGGAAGGAAGAATGGATGGGACCTGGTCACTTTCACCAGCAGTTTCCCATTGGACAGAGTCATTCCACCCATCGGGTACTAACTCCCTTGCTTCTGGCCCCATAGCATGGTGTTTTATCCAGGTCCCAAAGTGAGGCAGCCTGTTACAGGTGGCAAGCTGACCAAGAGGCGAGTAGGCATTTGAAGGGCACTTTGAAGGGAACAGTGTTTGTGTCCCAGGAATGTGGGCATCAGGGGGAGAAATCTTCCAGAACAATGAGAAATTTTCCAAAGTTCACTCTATTGGCATCACCAGCAGAATGGAAGGGAAGACAGATTTCTGGGTTCTCAGGGCCGGCAGGGGAAACAGAGACGAGAGCAGAGAAAAAATATGAGGATCTTCACAAATGGTGTATGTTCATCGAAAATCAGAAGAGTAAAATATGGACTCCTTCTTCCTCCAATGTGGACTCTATTCCAAAAGGTAGAAAGAATAGCTTGGGATTTAAGAAGGCTAAAATGATGGATAACACTATTTTTTAACTCACAAATGTGCTTCACAATCTTATATTTTTCAAGCCCAGAGAGGCAATAATTCAACAACCTATCATATGTAAACTAACCCATATGTCTGAAATCTGTCAGACCTTTACCAGTAAATCAACATTTTTTTACTAGAGCCATTATGAAATCTTTGACAAGAATGACTAAACTGCATAAGAACCCCATAGTAACCCAGAGCTAGTTTCTTAGAAATCAGCACTGTCGGAACTTATACTTTGATTCCTTCCTTTACGATAAGACCAGACGGAAGAGTTGGACACTGCACCACTTTCAGTGAAAAGCTCTGGGCTCCCTGATTTCCACAATAGTTCAAAAAGAGGAGGCAAAATTAAAAGAAAAAAAAAAGGATAATTTGTTTTCAAGGAGAATTATCCAGTGCAAAGTGAGGAGAAATTGTGGGGTTGGCCTCTGGATCCAGCGATAACACACTCTCTGACGCATAAGGGAACAGTCATCAAACTTTAATAAAGGTAAAGAAAAGAACACAAGGTTTCAAAGTAGATGCTTACCCGACCTGAAAAAGCTCCAGAATGTAGGCCCCTTACTTGAGTTTGAGTAAGCCCAACTTAGCACTAATCCATTATTTATTATCTTCATCAATATAAAATCATTTTCAGA
Organism: Perodicticus potto; assembly: GCA_963574655.1. Taxonomy (NCBI): domain Eukaryota; kingdom Metazoa; phylum Chordata; class Mammalia; order Primates; family Lorisidae; genus Perodicticus; species Perodicticus potto. The sequence goes on along the minus strand of CAUYRH010076147.1, from coordinate 18,440 downwards.
GACTAGAAGTAGAAAGAAGGAAAAGAAAAGAAAAGAAATAGGTATTAGGCAGATATTTTGAGTACTGGATATATAGAAAATAAATTCTGTTGGAATTCCTAAAGGAAGTAGTATGTTAAGATGGAGTATTAAGAAACAAGGGCCTTCTTGATGTGCATGGTGTGACTGTGAAATAATTCCATTGATTTTCTCCTGTGACTTATGAAAATAAGACTCATTAAGAAGTAGTCATACCACATACTATCAACTGATGCTTTGTAATGCCTGCCCACCACATCCTGAAAGACAGATTCCCAATTAAGCATCTAACTAGCCTGGAAAAGTACTCAATAAACAAGTAATAGTGGTGACTACTGCTGGGTAGAGGTCTGTCGGAAGGTAGGAGGGGCCCATCCTGGGCTCTGCTCCCACAGAGGGGAACAGGACGTGAAGGGACGATTCTGTGACAGTGTCTCACCACAATTCAACCAGACTTAGTTACTCTGCTGGCCCAGATTACAGGATGAATGCTGTTTGTCTAAAAATAAGTGGGCATTTTTCCACAGAAGTCTTCCATCATAGGAAGGCAATTTTAGAACTAAATGTCTCCTGTCACAAAATACATTTGGAATTTTCATCAAGATCCTTCACCTATTATAGTAGTGTTGGTTATTCACAATAAGAGCCCAGTTGATTATTATTGTCTTCTTTTTTTTTTTTGTAGAGTCAGAGTCTCACTTTATCACCTTCAGTAGAGTGCCGTGGCATCCCAGCTCACAGTAACCTCCAACTCCTGGGCTTAGGTGATTCTCCTGCCTCAGCCTCCTGAGTAGCTGGGACTACAGGCGCCCAGCACAATGCCCGGCTATTTTTTTGTTGCAGTTCAGCCAGGGCTGAGTTTGAACCTGCCACCCTCGGTATATGGGTCTGGCACCTTACCCACTGAGCCACAGGCACCACACGATTATTATTGTCTTAATAGATGAGAAAGCATAAAATGTGCAGAGGCTTTAGATCCTAAAATTATAACCAGCTTCATTTATATTTCCAGCCCTACTTTCTAACCAGGTGATTGTCCAAACTGGATAAATTAGTTAGAATCTCCTGTGGAGTCTTTACTTTTTGTAATAAACTGTTTTTCTTTCTTTTTTTCAGTTTTTTGCCAGAGCCGGGGTTCATCCAGGGTTGAACCTGCCACCTCCAGTATATGGGTCTGGCACCCTACTCCTTTGAGCCACAGGTGCCGCCCTATAATAAACTTTTTATGTTGGAATAATTTCATGTTTACAAAAAAGTTGCAAAATCCAGAGCGTTTCTGTGACCCCTCACCTCCTGACAGCTCCCTCTAACTCCTCACTTCCTGACACCTCTCTCTGACCCCTCACCTCCTGATAGCTCCTTCTGACCCCTCACCTCCTGACACCTCTCTCTGACCCCTCACTTCCTGACAGCTCCCTCTGACTCTTCACTTCCTGACACCTCTCTCTGACCCCTCACCTCCTGACAGCTCCCTCTGACCCCTCACCTCCTGACAGCTCCCTCTGACCCCTCACCTCCTGATAGCTCCCTCTGACCCCTCACCTCCTGACAGCTCCCTCTGATGTCATCACCTTGCATTACTGTGGGACATTTTTCAAACTAAGGAAACAACATTGGTACATTAGTGTTGAACAAGTTCAAAGAGTTTTCTCTGATTTATTCAGTTTTTCCCACTAATGTCCATTTTCTCTTTTAAGACCTTTAGTCTCCCCTGGTCTGTGACAACTTCTCAGTCTTTGCTTTTCATGACCCCTTTGACAGTTTTGAGGACTACTGGTCAGGTATTTTGTAGAATGTCCCTTGAGTCGGGGTTTATCTGATGTTTTCATCGTGATTGACCTGGGGTTGCAGCTTGTGGAAAGAATATTACAGTTCAGGAGTGTCCTGCCCATCACGTCATATGAGGGAACAAACGACGTCTGTACAGCATGGTGATGTTGACCTTAATCACTTGATTAAGGTGGGATTTGCCAGGTTTCTCCACTGTAACGTCGCTATTTTTCTGCCTTGCATACTCTATTTGTGTGTGTATGTTAGAAATATTTAGCATAAGGCCTCCCCTCTTAACAAATTTTAAAACAGACAGCACCACAGTGTTCACTGCAGGAACAATGCCACACACAGCATCTCTGGGACTTACACATCTTGCGTAGTTGACACTTTTTAACCTTGACAAATACCTCCCACTTCCCACTCCCCACAGAAACAATCATTCTCTGTATCAATAAGTGCAGCAATCCCAGTGCTGGGCTATACACACAGGTATGTAAGCACGCACACACACATGTGCACGCACACACATGCACTCTCAGAGGTACCTGCTCTTCCATATTCATTGCAGCATTATTTACAATTGCCAAGACATGGAACCAACTTAAATGTCCATCAGTACACAAATGGATAAAGAAAATGTGCTGTCTATATACAGTGGAATATAATCAGCTTTTACACAGAAGGAAATCCTTGTCGTTTGCAAACAGACTCTATTCTTTGAAAGCAAGTGACAAGTTCAGCATGAAAAGGGGGGAGGAATTAAGCTCTACCTCCAGAGCAGTATGCTGTGAGGAAACATGTACTTCTTCTCCTAGAAAGTCTTTATAGGGTTAGATTACGAGGGTCATGTTGAACCAGACCTTAATAAGTCTGGGGAGAGCTACAATAATGGATAATTTTTACATTGCTTGAGAGAACAACCAGATCTGGGTCCCACTACTCTAATTTGAGGTCGATTTTCATGTTTCCAAATGCTCGTGGGACAGTTCGCATCAAAAAATAGTTCTCTTTGAAATCTGGGGCCACGAATTCCTCTTCTCTCTCAGGTTAGCAGTCCTGGAGTCAACTCTAATTCCTCTCTCCCTCCCTCACCTACCCTGATTCGCCATCACATCCCACCAACGCTGGCTCCCTCACTTCCGTCTCACGTGTCTGGGCCAGGGAACAGTAGCTTGCTCCTCAATCGCTCCTGATGAGTTTCTTGCCAACTGACCCACCCTGCACATGAAGACCAGTCTTAAATCTGCGTTCACTGTATCACTCCCTGTTGAAAACGCCAAAATAATGGCAGGTCCATCGCTCTTCTCCTAAGGAGGCCCTCTGACCCAGGCAAGGGACGAGCTGGGGTCCTCAAGGGCACTAAACAGGGCTTCCATAGAAGAAGGTGGAGTTGGAGGGGGAAGAAATGAAGCACATTTCCTTTTGCTTGCATGGTCATGAGTCACTTCTCTTGAATTAAACTTTTTGGGGCGGTCTCCCTCTTTTGCACAGGCTAGAGAGCTGTGTCATTAGCCTAGCTCACAGCAACCTCCAACTTCTGGGCCTGAGCAATCATCCTGCCTCAGCCACACAAGTAGCTGAGACTATAGGCACCTGCCACAATGCCTAACTAGTTTTTCTAATTTGGGGTAGAGCCAGGATCTTGCTCTTGCTCAGGCTGGTCTTGAACTCCTGAGCTCAAGGAATCCTCCTGCTTCACCCTCCTGGAGTGCTAGAATTACAGGCGTGAGCTACCGTGCCTGACCCTGACATTAAATTTTAATCAGTGAAAGTTGTAATCACTATATTTTTGTCATAAAGGTTTAGTCTTTCTTTCAGGTGCTATAGCTACTCTGAGACGGACCTGGAGCTATCTCCTGATATGAGCTATCCCCAACCTCGCAGAGCCCAGCAATGCATAAGGACCAGAGGGCACCAGGAAGCAGACCACTCACCTGGGCCTCCAGCAAAAGGTGGGGCCAGCTTGTCACTAAGCTACAGGGAATACGGTCAAAAGGAGTCCAGATATTTCCAAAGCATTTGAGCAAATTCCCCAAGTAGGAGACTGTATAATATTTTAAGATAAAATAAAATTTATTACTTTAAGATAAAGTAATAAAAACACCATGAATTTACCTAAATTACAAAGTGCCCTGGCTCTGATTCCTAGGAAATCCTGCAGGGATGGCATTGTACCAAGAATTCAGGATCCTGACTAATACAATTAATATTTCCCTCAATATCACACAAAATTAACTTTATGTCCCAGGCATTTAGGGCTCCTCACTTTCTGCTACATGAAAAATGGCAACTATTAATTTATCCACCTGACCGTTCTTCTCCCGTTTCCTCCACTGCTATCATGGAAGAATCAGCTCACATCACTACTTCATAGTGAGTTCTCTATCAGTTACTCCAGATAATAAATCCTCTTTCTCTGAAACCTTATTTAATCTGCACTATGTAATTTGAACTTTATGAAGAAGCGAAACATTTTTCATTTGTGATAAAACATTCTTGTCCTGTACCTTATAAACTCCCTGTAGAAAGAGAATGGTTTACAGTTGACTTCTCTCATAATGTCTAACATCACTTTAGACACACTTTAAAACGGTATTAGACACGGTTTAAAATAGTAACATTTAAGATCATGAAAGTGTTTAGGTCTGTCTTTCTTATTATATGCTTTAAAAATAACAGTAGTACTTTGCATCAACCCATCCAGTGCTATACTTTCAGCAAGCAAGTGAAGCTTTGCGGTAAGTTACTGTTTTGCTGGTGTTGGTGGGCAATATCTAAACTTCACGACTAAACTGCAGTCCAGGTCAGCCTACTCGGCACACCAGGTGAGCTGCCCTGTCAGCAAGGAACCGTCTGACAAAAATGAGTCACGGTTAGCAAATCTGAAGGATGAGAGTGGGGACAGAGTGGTGAGCAGATGACAGGTGCTTAGATTTTGAGTACTGAAGCTAGGGAAGTGCATGTGGGTTTGTGTGTGCATGTATGTGTGTTGTATGTGAGAGAGAGACTGAGAGGCAGGCGGACTGCCAAGTTCCCACAAGGTCTTTGGGACACACTGTGAGAACTTCCTGGACCATCTCCATGCAGATTCATTCATTCAATAAAGATTTGCTGAGCACCTACTGTATACAAAGCCCTAGGATATAACTGATCAAAACAGACGATAATCTCTTACATCGTGGAGCTTACATTCTAATGAAACTCCTCAAAATGCTTTGGAAGGCGTGGTCATGGAGGGGCAGGTCCCTGCTCTTTTTCCCTTTGCTCGTCTCCAGTGCTGAATATGATGGCATTTCCCTTGATAACAGTACAAACTCTAACACTGCAATTGGCTTGACAAACACTGTGATTCAGTTCTTCTTTTTAGACAATACCTATGAAATAATTTAAAATTATCTGCATACTTACAAAGTTGAGAACAGTAATGCTGCATTGAACATTTACTTGCCAATGATTGTGCTACAATCTTATCCTGTGTTATCTCATTTTAAACTCACAATGGTCCTGGTCCCCCTGTGACAGTTACCCTTATTATTATTATCCTATGGATGAAAAAATGAGACAGAGGAAGGCCAGTAACTTTCTCAACACTGCAAGGCCATCACCACAGAACAAGCTGATATTAATGCCCAGATGCCTGCTCTTAAACATTGGAAAAATTGTTTGTTTCCCATTTTCTGATTTTTAAAAATGAATTTGGACATCGCATCATCATCCATTCTTCCAAAATGACACTTTTATTTCTTTTTAGTTAAAGTAATTATTTACATGCTTGAAACATATCTGATAGCCTCATTTTGATGAGATTACCTAAAATATTAATATTGCCTGCTAAATATTTCAATTCACTGTGCTGGTGTGGGCTGACTCCGTGTCTGACATGAAGATCAGGCAAGTGCCCTGAACGTCTTCATTGCGTGAAATTAGGATCGAAATCGGCAGGTGAAGAAGGGTCTGTAGAGGCATTTTTTAAATTATATATTCATTTTACTCTTGTAGCTTTATTTTTTAAATGTGCTCCTAGTTTAAATTTTAAAATTTTCAGTTTTCAGTTGTTATAGATACATGGTAGCTGTACGTATTTATGGGGCACATGTGCTATGTTGATGTGGCTTATAGTGCATAACAGTCAAGTCAGGGCAATTGGGGGGGTTGTCACCTCAAGCGTACATCATTTATTTGTGTTAGTAAATATATACAATATGCAATTATAAAATATATGCAATTTAAAATATACAATAAATTGTTGTTAACGACAATTACCCTCTTGTGCTCCTGGCTACCAGACCTCAGTCATTCCATGTAACCATTCTGTGCCCACTCATCATCCCCTCCTTATCCCCCTCTACCTACAGCTCTTCCAAGTCTCTGGCAACCACCATGCTACTCTCTGTTTCCACCAGTTCAATTTCTTCTTTTAGCTCCCACATATGCAAGAACGCGCCATATCCCTCACCCCAGGATGTGCTCTTGTTACCCATTCTCAGTGACAGGAGGACCAGAATGCAAGTCACCTCCTCCCCTACTCCCCAGAGAAGCCTCCCCCCGGGTGTCACAGAGCTATGGGCAGACCAGGAAAGGCACAGGGGTCACCCACAGGTTCAGATTTACTTAAGGAGAGGGTCAGACAAGGATGTCCAGAGTGAGACTAGGCACAGACCAGTTCTAGCATCCAGCCTGGCCAATACCAGTGGAACACTGTCAACCAGGGTGGGCCCTGAGTCAGGCTTCCTGGACGGAACAAAGGGGCAGGAGCCTGTGAATCTGAGGCCTCCTTAGAGCCAGGGCACCAGAGGTGTGTGGGTGGGCAGCAGAGAAGGGAAGTGTGTAGGAGCCAGCTAGGATGAACATAAATGCTTTTCAAATAGGTCAGGAGATCTGGCTTCCACTGCTGGCCTTTGCACTTAAATGCAATGTCACAACCTTGCACTTGTGTGTCCCATCTCCCCGTCCACCTCACTGAGCACCTCACACTCACAGTTCACATTCCTGAAGCCAGAGTCTTGCCCAAGGTTAATTTCTCTGTGCTTCACATCCCTCTTTCTAAATGGGAATAACAATGACATCTACCTCCTGTGTTCGGCGGAAATGTTGTATGAAGTTACTAAACTCATAGGGCCTGACATACACACTGCACAACGGCTCTGCTATTATTCTTGATGTGGAGATCAAATCAGATGAGAGTATAAAAATGCTTTTATAATTATACAGGTCTCCCACGACATAAAGAGTTACTGTGTTGAGATCGCATAGCAAAAGGCAGACAGGTGCCTGAGCACCCAGCAGCATCCTGTGTCAGCCGCCCTAGAGATGGCACCAGTCCTGAGTCAGAAACACAGATGACCTTTCAAAAGGTAAGTGGTGTAAGTCATGCCTGTGTCTCCTTGAGAGTGTTTCGTTCAGCTCTAATGACAACACAACTGGCTGGCCTTGCTACTGGGCTTCGTGCACTAGAAGGTGGAGGGAAGTGGTCCTCTCCTCCAGAAAGGCCTGGACCATGCGGCTCACTCAGGAGAGTGGGGAGCAGGAACCCGCGTGTGCTTCCTCTAACCCCCGAGCTGCAGACCATCTGTGAATCTGTACACACAGCACCGAGTGAGTCAGGGGTTCCTTAACACGAACACGCTCGCTGCAGTCGGCCTCCACTGCAAACCGATCTCAACCTCCTTAGCAGCCACCAAAAGTGTATTTTTCTGTCTAATGCTAAACAACTGGATTACTCATCACCAGTGGAAAACATGCATGTTAAAAAAATTTCTAATCAAACAAGAGAAAAAATTGACACCTCACTGAGTTCAAGGACATTTTTTTATTATTTTTTAAAATTATCATTATTATTTAGAGGCAGGGTTTGGCCTTGTCACCCAGGTAGGAGTACAGTGGATGACCATAGCTCACTGTAACCTTGACTTCCTGGGCTCAAGCGATCCTCCCAGCTAGGGCTCCCAAATTCAGGGATCTGGGGCCTGAGCCACCACACCAGTGTCAAGGTCATCTTCAATGAGCCAGCGGAGGGGACCCTCAGTCCAGGTCCCTTCCTTCCCCAGCAGAAGTACTTAGTTTAAAAAGCTACATTTTGACTGAAGAAATCTGCCCTTGAGCCAGGCGTGTGAGAGGCATGTAGCAATCCAGATCCTCAGTACAGAACACAAGAAGCAGAAGAAGGGATCTTATGACCTCATGAGTCCTTTTGTGAAAGAATCTCTAGCACTACAAGCAGCAAGTCCCCCATAACAAGAGATGAAGAAACGTGTCCTTCTCCAACATGTGTAAACTGTGGGCTGGTGTTCTGCCAACAAGCAACAGAAATGATTTCTTTACTGATTCTGCCACCTTTTCAGTGGCGAGGCATTTTCACCGACAGCCGCTTGCTTTCATTCATTCATTTAACTAAAATGTTTTGAGTTCCTAGTATGTGCCAGGCACTCTTCATGCAACTCCTCAGAAGTAAGTGAAACTAAGCAAATTAATAAACCCATAGGTCTGCAGACAGGGAAATGTTATATTCACGCACCTTCCTGTTACACAACTGACCCTACACTGTGAAATGGGAAGGCTTAATATGAACATGGGTACACTTCCCACTGGGCTTTGTGGTGGTGAACACCTCCAGGTTACTGGTCGGGTAAATGATCCACTACATATCCTCAGGGAAAAATGCCAAGTATGAATGAAAGCATTCCATGCCTGCCTGACCTCCTGATAGTCAGAGTAGGCAATTGCTTAATTGATGAGGATTAAGATTAAATACCTCATCTCTCTCCAACCTTCTAAAACATCTCATTATTTCTTTAAATTCTAGCAATTAGAGGATCATTTGAACTACCAAGACTCCTTTCTTTTTAAAGGTACGAATATGCTTGGGAAGGCTAGCTGTCATTAGCTGTATAAAGCAACCCATTTTAATCAGATTGCTTTCATTTAAGTTTGACTTGACAGCATTTCAGACCAATTGATTGGTGGATCCATTGTGGACCCAGTATCAGTTGGGGTCTGTCATAATTTACAATCATGTAAGAGTAAACGAAAACTAAAGGCAGGACTGGGCAGGGTTGAGAGTGCAATGTTTGGAGTCCCAGAGTTTGAGTCCCAGCAGCATGCCATGTTTAAGGGAGTTACTTAATCTCTCCCTGTGTCCATTTCCTCCCCATCTGTAAATCTGGGACATTAATAACAGCATTTCCTCCCGGAGATGTAATTAGTGTTAAAGAAAATTCAGCCTTTCTCTCCCTACTTCCCTGTGAGACGAAGCATTCTCAATGTCTTACAGCATTCAGTGGACCTAATGCTAACTTCTTCCTTCTGCATCTAGAATAGAACTAGCTTTGCATCTCTATTGGGACAACTAAGAAAAGAGTCACTAAAATACAGGTCAATTGTTTAAAACTCCTGTGAAATACCAGTACCTGGTATGTGGTGAACATTAAACAAAGGGTCATTATTATTATACAGAGGACAATGTTAACTTGAAGAACTGAAAGACCCAGGAGATAAGTCACTGCATGATGATTGAATCACTGTATTCGCATAACCACAGTCGCGCCACAACTCGGCTGTGCACTAAGTTCTCCATATAAATATGGAAAGTTGTGACGCAAAAGGATGCTGGACACTCGGGAGTCATTTTGCTCTTGTCACAGTGCAGGTGACTTAAAAACACCCCGATGACTTTGACTCTGTCTGTATGAAGTGGACTCTGTAACCCAAGCTTGTGTACCTCCAAAATATTCTGAAATAAAGGGGAATACAATACTGTAGTGGGAGTGGTTACTCTTCTAACGTAACTCCAAATCGGTGGCCATCGTGGTGAAACTATAATTTCTATTGCTTAGTAATAAGATTTATTATTTGATATTACCTTTCTTATTGTGTAAGGAGGTTACAAAATTAAAAGAGTAAACAAAATTCCAGAAATAGTATCCTTCCAAGGATAAAGATTAGCTATAATGTACAATTCATTTCTTAAATATTTTAAGTTTTATTACTAGTTATAAATGGTTTTTAAGTTAAACATTAAGTTAATGACCTATTGACTGTAAGACATTAGTCCCATAGGTGTTTTTGTTTGGACTATGCTACATTATAAATGCAAAGAAAACAATATTAAACCAGAAATTTAAATTTTAAAAACAAAAAAGAGTATTTTCAATTTGTATGAAGGAATGATAGTATTGAATGCATGAGATCAGACAGCAGCTGACTTGCAAACCTTAGAGGCATAAATCAAAACCTGTGTTCCCATCATAGACCCTCTTGCATTTTCTCCCTGAGGAATGAATACCCTAAGTTGGAAGGTGTCTTGTGTCACACAGTTGTATTCAAGCAAAGTCATCAATTACATTACTCCATTGCTCTTAACAGATACTCCATAAATATCTGTTGAGTGAATGAAAGATTAAGAATGCACTAGAGACATTACCTCACTCCTACCCTACAAAGCCCTTACAGATGAAGAGACGGCCATTGCTCTACAAAGATGTAATAATGAAACCCAATGTATTTTCTGATAACATGATGTCTGCTTATAAACTTTAATATAAGATTATCACTGTCAGTTCTATCTTGCAAGTACAGTGTGCCCTGTCCTGGGAAGGCAAACACCAATCGTTGTTTAAGCAGGACATTTTGTGATAGAAGTTCAAATTATCCAACATAAATGTTAACTTTTGGAACATAATTATTAGGAAGTCAGAAACCGCCCTCCCTGAAGTTAGCACGATGTAAGAGTCACTGGAACCAGGCTGGTCTTCAGGCAAGCCCTTGAAGGCCGGCAAGTGCAATCGGCTCAGAGTGAGGTCACCCCAGGGTGTGCCCTTCTTTTGGAAAGAGAGAAGTTATTATGGCTTCTTCACCTCTTAAAGGATCAAAACCAGATACAAACGAAAGCTACGTCCCTTTACCTATAAGGCTCAGAAGCGGGAATCATTCTACTGGGATTTTTTTCTCATACAAAGCTGAAATATAGTATTCAACCATCTCTCCTTCCGCAGTTCCCTTGCAATCACTGGGATTCGATGCCTAGTAACTGGAGTTGTTAACAAATAAGAGAATACAGTTGAGAGATGTTAGCCCTTTGTGGAAAATCTCATTTTCAGAAAACCCGGATTAAATGGATTGACATTCTTACAGACTCAATAAGACTAACTCGTTGCATATGAAGAACATCAATAATATATAAACGTATAACTTAGATTTATCTTAAATGTATATGTATTATATAAACTTAGTCTTCCTATGGTCCACCTCCTTTTTCTCATCTCCAACACCACTTCTCTTTGCAAAATTTCCCAAAGGGAGGAGTGTAAAATTTACATATAGTGGAGTGCAAATCACCACGTGCAGATCCACCTACCAAATGCCAGCTGTGTGTAAGGAGCAGACGGTCCAGGCAAGCCATTCCTAACTTAAATCCCATGCCGTTCGGGGTACTTGCTGAAAAGAATCTGCCAGTGGAATCTGTATCATCATCCAGCAAAACCCCATCGTTTTACAAATGAGAGAAACACATCCAGAAAGTGATAACTTACAGACACAGTGAGAGCAAAGCTAGAGCAAAGGCTTGTGCCCGCTTAGTGCCACTGTCCGGGGGCGCTGCCCCATCTCTCTCTCTCTCTCTGTCTCTCTCTCTCTCACACACACACATGCACACACCCAGTGAATCGTGCCCCATACTGCTCATAGTCTGTCCAAAAAGTAAATAAGACAACACGTGACAAATTAGGAATGGGACTTGAAAGTGTGAATGACAGAAAGAGGACCACTTCATGGAAACAGTGACACCCACAAATTACACCCTTTAGTATTTTGCAAGAAGTAGAGCTGTCAGCACAGCTAGAGGCTGAATTCAACTTCCCACCCAAACCAGTCGCTCAGGAAGATGGCTGCATATTTAGGTTGCCCTGCATGTGCAATAGCCCTGGGCCAGAGCCTTGTTTTATTTTTATTCCTGTCTTTTAACAATTTATGAAACAAGAATGCCACTGTGTGACAATAAAGGGGGGAATCTTCATTTACGTTGAATAATCATTTCTGCCATGACATTTTTGCTGGAATGTCACCCTGATTTAGGCTCCAATTCACTTGTTCCTGGATTACGTCGATGAGACAACCTCAGCCCCCCTCCCCTGCCCACGCTGCGCCCCACTGCCAGATTCACGGCCTATAAACCACGGTTGCATCATGTTACACACTTACTCAAGCCCTGTGAGGTGCTTGTGTAACCGCGTATTGATTCAGGTCCAAATGTGTCAATCTGACTTTTGTTTTGGCTCTTGATAGTCTGTGAGCCTCTCAGAAATTCTGCTTCCTGGCAGGCCGACTACATGTCTTCCCAGTAGAGAGTCCTGTCCTCATTCCCATCACCAACCCTGTACTAACTGCTTTTTAACTTGTCTCCTTTTCAAATCCTACCCATGCCTCAAGGCACCCAGGCATGGCCTCCAGCAAGACTCTCTCCGCCCTCCACCCTCCACTGGGGAGCCCTCCCTTCTCTGTTTTCCAGAATTTTTCTCTGCATTATGTCCTATGTTGCTATAGTTTGGGGGAGGGATAGGAAATTGTAGCTAAATGTGCCTTTATTTACAAAATATCCATTACAAGATTTTACAAAATATTTTCTACATGTTGGTTACCTGTCTGTAATATTTTATAATGAATATTTTGTAAACAAAGATACATTTAGCTGTACTTTCCTATTTTCCCTGTTTGGCAACTTTTGGGACACCCTGTCATTGTTTCCTATTGTTGGCCTCACATTCCCAAATTAAACATAAATTTGGGGGAGGGCAATAATTATGTCTTAGGAATCTCTTGAGTCCTCTTGACACTCCACTTCTACACACTCCTGCATCCTGCCCAGCGTGGCAGATTCTCTGTGAGAACCTTGACTGTGGAACAGACCAGGCAAGGTGGAGGAAGGAGATGCCAGCTGCCTCCAAGTGAGGCTGGCAAAGCATCAGTAGCCCTTCTTGACCTACGTCTCAGCATCAGTAGCCCTTCTTGACCCACGTCTCAGCATCAGTAGCCTTTCTTGACCCACGTCTCAGCATCAGTAGCCCTTCTTGACCTGCGTCTCAGCATCAGTAGGCCTTCTTGACCTACGTCTCAGCATCAGTAGCCCTTCTTGACCTACGTCTCAGCATCAGTAGCCTTTCTTGACCTACGTCTCAGCATCAGTAGCCTTTCTTGACCCACGTCTCAGCATCAGTAGCCTTTCTTGACCTACGTCTCAGCATCAGTAGCCCTTCTTGACCTACGTCTCAGCATCAGTAGGCCTTCTTGACCTACGTCTCAGCATCAGCAGCCTTTCTTGACCTACATCTCAGCGTCAGTAGGCCTTCTTGACCTATGTCTCAGCGTCAGTAACCTTTCTTGACCTACGTCTCAGCATCTGTAGCCTTTCCTGACCATGCTCTTCTTCATGGCCACATCACTCTGCCACTAAACTGGTGCTGACTTTTTCCTCTGTGGGGTTTGTTAAATTAATCCCTTTTCTTTATCCTTGGTCCTAAATCTGATCCACCTCCAACCAAGTTCACAGCACCTTTTTTAGCCAACTGTCTTACTCCAAGGCCATGGCCAAATGAGAGTTTTAGATTTTCCTCCATAACAGAAATTCCCATTCTTTTAACCTGTGGTGCCCCCTTCCCAGGGTTAAAGATGCATGTGCTGCCCTTCTGACAGATGGCTGTGGAGCCCTGCTCCTCCCACACTCAATGCCCCCAGTCCAGATGTCACTACACCCCAGTGAAGACCAGAAAATGTCACTGGTGTCCTCTCCCTCCCACCCTGCCGGAGGTGCACCTCTGGGTGGGGTTTCCCACCCGGGAGCCTTCTTGCTCCCGCAGCCTCCCAGCTGCGTCTGGAGCCCCTGCTCTCTGGTGTGACCACCGCCCGCCAGGCACCTCCACTATCGGCTACCAGTGGGCCTAAACTAACAGCCCAGGATTTAACCTGTGAAATAAAGAAATGTTCTACCTTCCACATTTTTTTTTCTCAAAATAGAAAATAGCAAATCCCTAGTAAAGCATTTCTATTTTCTGCACACAGTGAGGCCAATAAAAGACGTCGTTCCCCTTTCCTGAGCTTCCCTGTCAGCAACAGGAGCTTCAGGGGTCGGAAGTGAATCTTTTCTAATCTTTCCTGCTCCCGCTTCGCTCACCTACTCCAGCAAACACACCCGCGGGACTTCAGCCGTCGCCCACCACCTGTCTCTCCAGGCAAATAGCCGTCCAACTTCTCCCCACTCGCTGCCAGCATCTTAAGTCAAGTTCCCTTTCCCGTGCCTCCCGCCCGGTCTGCAGCCCGCGTGGGCTCCTCGCCGGCGGGCACGGTGCGGCCGCCAGGACGCGCCACCCCCGCCGGCCACCTGCGCGCAGCAGCCGCGTCCCTTCCGCCCTGGGGCCTGGCCTCCGCGCAGGGACAGCCTTCGGCAGGTGCAGTCGAGGGGCCCAGCGCCCGATCCGTCGCCTGGCTTTCTCCCAGGGGTCAAAGCTCTCCGTCCGAACCGCCTGCACCTGCCAGCTCCAGCGCGCCCCCGCGCCCAGATGGCAGCGCCGTTCAGGGTTCGCCTTCCCCGCCACCCCAGCCCCAAACTCGCCTCCCGGATCTCCGGAGCCCAGCACGGCCACTTACCCAGGGCAAGGGCCAGGAGCAGCGGCAGGAGGCTGGCGCCGCTGCCCGGGGCGGCCGGGTCCATCCACCCCGCTGCGGGGGCCGCACTGCCCCGGGCCGAGTCTCCGTCCTCCGCTTCGCCCCCTTCCCGGCCCGGGCGCCCGAGCGGGTGCCTGGAAACGGAGCCGGTAGGAAGCGAAACTACTCCCCGGCTGGCACCCTGGCGACGGGGCAGGGAAGCAGCCGGCGTGGCGGGAGGGAGCCTCTATTTATCCCGCCCTCCGCACACCCCGCAGGGGCACGGCGCTTAGCGCGGTGGCCTCTCCAGCCCCACCCAAATCGCCCCACACCCATGCCCACACCCAAGGACACATTGGGGTGCCCTCGGCCTGACGGCTCACCCGCTCCCCCTGCCGGGTCGCACCTGCCGGTTCACGTCCCTCCCCGGGGAGTGAGAAGGTGGGAGGGACGTGGGACCCGCGTGGACGGGACAGGTGTGCCGGGCCGGCCCCGCGCAGGGCTGGACGCTGGGAACCCCGCTGGCGGTCGGAGGCCCCAACGCGCCCCGCAACGCCAACTCCCCTCATTGCTAGTGGTGGGGACAGCAGAGCCATCGTTCACTGTGGTTAACCTCGGGCGTTTGACAGTCGACAGGCCTCTGTCGCTGACACGGGCAGGCGCTGCCGAAGTCACTGTTGTCCTTAAAGGTCTGAAAGCTGAGGTCTCAGTTTTCCGCGTGGAGCATCTGGAGGTTCGAGCTCCCGGGGATCTGTTCTAGAAGTTTCATTTATATTTCCCCCATCCACCTACTTACTCACTTATGCTTTGTATTTTTGTCTACGTGGTTCATTTATTCTGCTATTCTCGGCATTTTAGTTGGATCTATAAAAATAAAGCGGTGGGGGTGCTTTGTGGTGTGGCTTGCCGAGGCCAAGCTCCACCTCCTCTTCCCGGAGAGGTAGGACGGGGCACTTGTGCACCAAGCGGTTTCTGGAACAAAAGACGTCCTCACCGCTTTCAAAGAAAGAAAGCAGCATCCAATTTTACCTTGTGTGATTAATATATTTTCCTCCAAAATAAAGAGAACCTATCTGTTTTCCCGCTGACCTACGTTCCTCTTAGAAGTTCAATATGCGTGATTACGCCCCTTCGAGACAGGAGTTGCATTTCTCTAGCATCCGAAAGGCCAGTACTCATTATTTCCGTAGGAAATGCAGTTGAAGTGTCTGCCCCTTCCTCCTCCTCCCATTGCTTAAATTAAACAAATTTCTTCCAAAAGTGACATTTCATTCCAGAACCAATTCAAATTATTTTAGTGCCCCAGGCAACTGATACTGATACTGATGTTCCAGAGGAATAAAAACCAGCTCATAATCTTCAGAATGCCATTCTGGCCCAGTGACAGCTCACAAAACTCTGGAAGAGAAGGCAGCCCTGAGGTCCAGGGAAACCAAGGAGGGGGGACAGAGCTGGAGTGTGGGAAGCCAGGGGTTCCGCCTGGTCTCCTTCCCTCCCCAAACCCCTGCCTTCCCTTCAGGTCCCCTGAGTCTGTCCTCTCGTCCCAGAACCCTAAGTTGAGCGTCTCTCATTCCGAGATGACACCCAGCCTAGCCAACAAGCTGTCCTGGTAACCCCAACAAAATGCTACAATTTTGTTGCCCTTTTCCATAAATACTAATAAAAAAAAACATATCTAAACAAAAAATACTCTCTTTTGAATATTGTAAAATGCCAGGACTTGGTGTGAGTATGCGTCATTCATGCCATTCAAAGGATAAATTAACTTTTTCAGGTCATTCGAGTATGAAATAGTGTCATGTAATATACTAAATAGGGCAGATAAATTAATAACCTTCCCAGAGGACTTTATTTAGTGCCCCAAATAAAATAAATACTCCCAAGAACATTCCTTCCAAATTTCCTGGCACCAGAGAACTAATCCCGTCAGGGTCAGGAGAATTTCCCTTTCTTTTCTTCCTTCCTTTGTTTCTCGTTTTCTTTCTCTCTCCTTCCTTCTTTTCTTCCCTTCCTTTCCTATTTCCCTTTCTCTTCCTTCTCGTCCTTCTTCCCCTCCCCTTTCTCCTTCTCCCTGCTCTTTCCACTTTTACTTTTCAGGAAAGGTAAATTTGGAATTTAACCATTAAGTCTAGAATGGGAGAAGGTAAGAATTATCTCTCTGGGTTCCCGTACTTGATCAAAGTTCTATTAGAGTCACAAGGTAGAACTGGTATCAAGGAATTACTTGAATGGTGTCTGGCTGGTGCCAGGTTGAGGCAGGTGTCACCAGTCCTCCCCAGTCTGGCATGAAGCTTTAGTAGATTCCTTCCAAGGGCCTCTCTTCCCACACAGAGCAGCCTCCAGCAGGGACAGTCCTCCTCCTCCAAACGGGACAAAACAAACTTGTAGTTATTCATGGGAATAGCACATACACAGACACACATGTGGGGATGGAAAGGGAACTTTTAATGGCACTCATTCTCTGTCAGTGCATCTTCTCTGATGTGTGACTTTAAGCCATTCAATAGGATAAGAAGATGTCCTGGGCACTACTAATATTATTTAATTTAATAAGAGTGAGCGAGATAAAATGATGAAAGACTTTTAAAAAGTTATAATGTCTTCTAGTAATGATAAACACATACATTGTTAATTATTAAAAATTAATAATTTATTGTATGGTATATAAAGAGAACTTTCAAGTATTCTGTTTGAAACTATTGAATTCGTCTCTAAGGAAATCACAGTGAAAAATCACTGCTCAAAAGCGGTATTCAGGTAATCTTGTTTTACAATCCAATTTTTCTGAGGAGAGGGTTATTGTTATTTCTTCTATTTCTTGCTACTCTATTACCCCTTCCTCTTCAGTCTTTAGGAGAACCTATTTTTTATATGTGTGCCCAAATCTGTTGGACTTATTATCTTTTGTAAATGGCAGCTTAAGACAAATTTAATAAAACTCAAACATAATCATTTCTATCTTTCTTTTTACAAACTTCAAAAAGAAACTTCTGTTTTAAAAACTCGGGGCTTTTTTGCTGGTCTTCATTGTAGGCTAAGTAGGCAAACATCCACGTGGCATAATGTTAACTCTACTCAGACAAGCCACTAAACATCCCTCGTTAATACACCATGGCTTCACCTTCTCCTCCTCCATCCCAGACCCCTGTCAGGATAGACGCTCCTCTGCCTGGGGCAACAGAGCTGGAATGTGATGTACAACTGGTTTTCAGCATCTGTGTAGTTTGTTCAAATTGGAGCCATGTCACCAGATGGCTGAATCACAAATTACTTCCTTCCCTGAGCCTCAGTTTCCTCACCCATAAAATGCAACGCTAATGATTTGCACAGTGTTTATGATTCATAATGATGTATAACTCCAAGGAAAGTATCTAATATATCAGGAAATATCCCACAAACCAGAGTTGTTAAATTGGTACTAAGTTTCACAGGCTATATAGAAAGAACCTGTAGGAACTGGCTTCCTCAGTAGCAGTTGAGACGGCGGGAAGGAAACAGCACACAGCAGGGCTAGTTTTTAAAGTCTAAAGAAAGACATCTGTTTTTATTTTTTATTTATTTATTTATTTTTTTAGAGTTAATAACAGAGATTTATTAATTAGCAGCACCTGCAAGCAAATGAGATGCCACTAAAAATGGAAAATGGCAGAAAATGTGCCTAGTTAGGGTAAGGGGCCTCTTTTTTTTTATTATTCTTTGGTGTTTTATTTTTT
This sequence comes from Perodicticus potto, assembly GCA_963574655.1. NCBI lineage: Eukaryota > Metazoa > Chordata > Mammalia > Primates > Lorisidae > Perodicticus > Perodicticus potto. The sequence goes on along the minus strand of CAUYRH010076147.1, from coordinate 306 downwards.
ATTTTTTTAAATACATGTATTTTATTATTCTTGATTACATTATTTCCTCCCCTGCGACCCCCCAGGGGTAAGACAGAATTTATGTACAGAAAAGAATACAGAAAACACTAAAGCTCCTGGTGGAGGGAGTGAATTCAAGTGGGGAGAGAGAAGCTCTCTCCGTTCCTCTCCCGGTCTTTCCCCGTCTCCTCCTTTAGGCCTTTAGTCTTAGGGTATATATAGGTGTATGGGTTCCTTGGCCAGGAAACGAATGAATACAGTCCCTTCCGCCGGGGACAAGGTGAATGAGTGTATCAATGAATGGAC
>CAUYRH010076146.1:0-84004 GCA_963574655.1 Perodicticus potto | reverse complement strand
ATCACAGCTCACAGCAACCTCCAATTCCTGGGCTCAAGCGAGTCTCCTGCCTCTGCCTCCCAAGTAGCTGGGACTACAGGCGCCCGCCACAACGCCCGGCCATTTTTTGGTTGCGGCCGTCATTGTTGTTTGGTGGGCCCGGGCTGGATTCGAACCCGCCAGCTCAGGTGTAGGTGGCTGACGCCTTAACCCGTTGAGCCACAGGCGCCGAGCCCCATCTGTGTTTTTTTAATACTCAAATGGACAAAGACACCAGTACGTTCATTTATTTATCTATGCGGGAAGAGGCCCCAAAGCTGAATTTGATGCTGAGTTGGTTACATGGATGCTCTGGAACTAGGATTTACGGACTCAGGGAAGGTTGAAAGGGAAATGCCCAGAGGGATTTTTGCAGTCCAGTGGTCCGGAAACCTGACTATTAACATGAAGATTCCTGGCTCGGCGCATGTGGCTCAACAAGCTAAGGTGCCAGCCACTTACACCTGAGCTGGCGGGTTTGAATCCAGCCTGGGCCCACCAAACAACAATGACGGCTGCAACCAAAAAATGGCCAGCCATTGTTGCGGGCACCTGTAGTCCCAGCTACTAGGGAGGCGGAGGCAGGAGACTCGCTTGAGCCCAGGAATTGGAGGTTGCTCTGAGCTGTGATGCCACAGCACTCTATCCAGGGTGACAGCTTGAGACTCTGTCTCAAAAAAAAAAAAAAAAAAAAATGAAGATTCCTGCACCTGCCCTTAGGATTCTGATCTGCCAAGTCCTAGGTGGAGCACAGGAATCCGTCACTTTTAAATGTACTCCAAAAAAGAAAAAGAAAGTGCTCCAGATAATGCTGATGACAAGGCAGTTTGGGGAAGGGCTTATGTAATCAACGCTTCAACTTAAAGATAAAAATACTGAGGTGGAGAAAGTGAAGATGTTTTTCCCTGGCTGTGCTGGGGCCTCTCTGCTCAGCTTTCTGTAATTAGGGCCTGAAATTCATGTTATAATTTCCCAGGGGAATATACATGGAATATCTCCCTGCCATTTGTTTGAAAATCCAGAGAAACTAACGGGGCTGCCCGTGATCACGGTTTCCTGACCTTTATGTGTTGACTCCTTCTTTGCTCTGTGTAACTCTTGCTACCCTTTTCTCCCCTCTAACTACCATTCAGTATACTTTAAGGCATGACTTTGATGGAATACTATCTCTTTTTCAGTAGCTCCTTTCTGTGACTGAATCTGGTTGTATTTAACTGACTGATAACCCAGCTGGAGGGGGCTGCAGGGTTAACTGACCTGTCCAGCTTGGCAGTCCCTTTTATCTGCCAGGGGAACAGGTCCAGGCAATACGAGGGGGCAGATATTCAATGTATACAATAGGTGAAGTAAGGAGCCTTTTGCACTTTCCTGGGTGCTGCTGACTTGACTTATCTGTGCTTTCCCCACAATTCCAATGTGAGGTGGCAGGATACACCATGCCTGATTCCACTCGACCTTGACCTCAGCTGACCTTTGTTCCACTCCAGCCGTGCCTGTGTCTTCTCCCTTTCTGTGGGCTCAAGAAGGCAAACAGAACACAAGCTCCCCACGGCTCCTCCACACTGGCTCGTCCCCCTTGCTGAGCTGGGCACATTCCCTGAATTCACTGGATTATCACGACCTGTTTCTCCTAGAACAGGACTGTTTCTCTCTTGCTGATTGCTAAGACCCAGCATTTCCCTGCTGATCAGTGGCTTCCAACACTTCTCACCTCCCTATATAGAAAGAAGCCCACCCCCTTCCCTTGCCTTCTTTTTCTTACTGGGCTTCTAACTCACCTTATTGGTCATCACACCTGAGGAAGTACTTCTCCAGAAAAGAACTGTCATTTAATCTCTGATTTATAATTAATAGATATTACTTGATATTGTTCCATTTTATGATGTCTTTCTGCTTTCCAAAACTTTGTATTTTATTGATTTTAGAGAAATAGTATATATCCCTGTTCTCAATACACATACATATTTTAAACAGCTCTGAAAATGGGATGCATACTACAGTTGGAAGGATCATCATTTATTTGATAGCATTTTTTCTTAGTGCTATATAATTTATTTTCACATACCAACTTCAGTCATCACTTCAGCAGAATCTGCATAAGAGACCAGAAAACATTAAGACCAACTTTTGTTGAAATTTAGAATTTTAGAGGGCGGGGAGGGGAAAAAATGAAATTTAGAATTTTGTGGTATTAAGGTAGATCACTGTCAATGTGTCTAACTCTGGAGAAGATGACTGTTTTCTAGTACAATGTGATGATCTGGACCTTAAATAATACTTGGCAAATCGTTATGCCTTACAAGACCCCGTTTTCTTTTGTGACTAGAGCCGCTGTGAAATCATATGCAGCCGGCAGATGTTAAGGACTCTGTTTAGGCTAAATTTTCACTTATATGTATTTCAGGAAAGGTACACAAAGCCTCATTTTTGGATCTCCACTTTAAAAGAGTTATAAAGTGAATAATGAAGTTTAACTCCCACATCAGAATTATGAAGGGTTCCAGTGCTTTCATCCATAGGTTTTCTTTCTTTGGTGATAAAAAGGATGTATATTTTTAGCTTTTGGTACAGAGTTAGTATAAAGTAAGTTGTGCTTTACCCAGAAATGAGTGTTAGGTTTTTTACACATGGGAAGAATTAAATTTTGTCCTTTTCATCCCTTGCCGAACAGGTTATTTTCTTTTCTTTTTTGGGGGGAGGTGAACTATCCTTTTCTTTGCTTTATAAGAAATTTATCCTTTTCAGCCCTTCGATTTAGCCTTGCAAAACTAAGCATGGGATAAACAGAAAATTTTCCTTGTCAAATGGAAACACAACTAGCCAAAACCATTTTCTGTACTCAGACGCTGAATGAACTTCCACTGATGGTTGTTCCAGTACCTACACCTTCTTGTTCATCATGTCACAGTTGTCCACATAGCACAGTAACTGTCCCCACTCTCTGGCCAGCCTGACCACTTAGTCATGACTTCCTCCACTGTTGAACTTGAGTAGACACTGCCTGGAGCAGCCCTACCCAGACCTCCACACCTGTATGGAATGCTTGAATATCAAAAAAGGGGTCAAGGAGGAACCATGGCCTTGGCAAGGGTCTGAATGATCTGAACACAGAAAGGGAAGATCACAGGTTCCAAGAGTAAATCAGTCCCCAGCTTGTCATTTTCCTTACTGAGCATTGTTGTGGAGTGAGGGTCCCCCTGTCCGGTGGCTCAGGAGTCACTAAAGCAGACTAGTTTTGATAATGGCAAAAGCCCATACTTCAGTATGAAAATTTTCTTTTTAAAGTCATGGAGCATTCAGAAATGGAAATAATCTGGGGATTGCCCACTCCCCTTCTTTTTACCACAAGTAGAGGTTGACCCTCACAGCCTTTGAGGCTTCCCTTCTCCTTTCTCTCTGAGCATATGGGTTGGGTCTTATTTCTTAGCCCACCCAGCTAAGTAAAGAAAGAAAGATTCATCCCATAAACTATCCCAGCAATCAGTTGCTTGAAAACCAGGCAAAACTTCAAAATAACATTACTGAATCTAGGAATGGAATAGAAAAAAGAATAGAAGAAATAAAAAGTAAGGAAAAAGCAAGTAGACAGACTTAGCTAATATAGGCTGTTGGAATAACAAGTTAAATATGAGTCACCTGGGTAATGGGATTTTTTTTTTTAAGGCAGTCATCACATTAGGATGTATAAATAGGCCCTAACTTGCTAAAAGAAGGAACACATAGTGTTTTGAAAAACTGTATCTTTCCAGTGGGAGTTAAACCACATTGTATGTCTTTATAAGACAAATGGGATATCATGCACATATAATTTTCTATATTTATATATAGCATAGAATTGTCACATGTAATATTCACCTACCATGCTATTATATGTGCATCATGATTGTAATATATAATGTTTGCCTTAGTTTCCAATATTTGAAATCTCCTTTATCAGATAAATCTTATGTTCTATGTTAGTAAAAAGAACATGTAACTCTTGCAGTAAATGATATTTTAATTTAAAAAGGTGTAATAGGTTTTCTCTTTTCATTCATTATGAAAAGCCCATCAATCTACAGAAAGATGTGTCTGATGGCTGGAGACTTAGGGACTGATGGAAATGGTGCTTCTGAATTCTCTTGGCTCTGGGATCCATGGAGGTGAATCAGGTCTGTAGGCTAATTCGGATAATGACAAGGGTCGGTGGCTTTTTTACTGTACTGAGAACTGTTTGAAGGAGAAGAAAGGCCTCTATTGGTCATTGTGATGAGGCCATTCTCTCAAAGAGAGAATGACCTGGCGCAACCCATAGGCCTGGGCTTTAGGACACCCTGTGCTTGGGAACTAATGCTCTGGTTGTCATCTTGCAATTTTTAATAGGTTCTTCTCTGCATTTGTGTTTTGTGAGTGAAGTGTAGTGGAACATTGGAGCTTGCATGGGGGTCTGAAGCCTCAGCTCACATTTAGTCCTACCTCCCTTTGTCCCACCACGCCTGCGTGGGTTCTTGGCCACCCACTCTCTGACCCTTGGTGTCTGGCCCTGCCCAGGCTTCCCCTCCCAGCCCTACCCCATGTGACTGCCCAGGGTAGGGGCCTACTGTCCTCAGGGGAGGAAGCTTGTGTACCACTTTGGCCATCTGTCTCTGGAAGGGCCTGAGCATGAGGCCTGAGTGCCCTGTGGCTGTACAGCAGACGGTGGGTATTTGTTGCCCCCTTAGCTAGCAGTGAGGTGGTGCATTCACTGGGTGAGTAGGCAGGGGCATCCCGTCTGCCCCAGATCCAGGTCCTGATTGCACTTGGATTGCTGGTTGCCATATGTTGTGGATCTCCTATTTGTGTGTGCTGGGGCAACAGTGGAGTAGAGAGGGGGATGTTGACTTCTCTGGCCCAGGACAGGTCTCTGCATTTTCACTTTGCCCTGGACCTTGAAGATCATGGCACTCCCGGAGTGTATCCAAGGCCCCCACTTCAGTGTGTGTACTCAGTCGCTGTGCTCTAATCACCTCCTGGACATCCTGTGTGTTGACCACAACACCTCCCTGATAATGAAGCACCCTGTGCGTGGCCCTTTTTGCCTCCACATTCCTCTGTGGTTGCCATGTGTTTCTGCGAAGAAGCAGATCACAAGGTTACCCTAGGGCTCCAGCTGTGTCCTGTGATATTTTTGTCAGAATCTAGTGGTGTTCAGTTCTTTCACAGAGAACTATTATAGACCTCCAAGTAATTTTCAGCAGCAGTCAAGCACATCATCATTTGCAGACACTTAGACCTCAGGAATGCCCTAGGTTTCAGCAAAGTATTTAGGACAAGCTCTTATTTTTGTCTTTGAGAATAAAATGGAGTGATATGAACAAGCACATGGTGGCAGAGTGGATTGTCTTCTGTGCTTATGAAGTGCTAATTAATAATTCCAGGTCAACTGCTAATGGAGAATGATAGAACTCTAGGACTGATCAATGTCTTTGATCAGTAGTGTTGATGAGGACTGAAGATGTGCAGATATCAAATGTATGGGTGTCCTGAAGCTGGACAGGAGAACAGATGTGATTGATGCAACCATTAAACTCTGCAGGTTGAATGATGGGCCGTGTCACACAAGAATAAATTGAACAGGATATACTTGGATTCAAAAAATGGTGTCTGATAAATAGAACCCTTGGGATTCTAAGCTACCATGCTGATAGAACTGTTAAAAGAAAAAATAAAAAATTATCCCAAAACAAGCTGAAAACTTACATCCACAGAAAATCCTGCACGCAGATGTTTATAGCAGGGTTATTCATGATTGCCCCCAACTGGGAGCAACCAAGATGTTCTTCAGTAGGTGAGTGGATAACATTTTAGTATAACAGTGGAATATTATTCAGTCATCAAACAATATATGCTCTCAAGCTACAGAAACCCCCAGAGAAACCTTTAGTGCATCTCGCTAAGTGAAAGAAAGCAAGAGGAAAAGCTGCATTCCATGTGGCCCTAACTTTATAACATTCTGGAAAGGGCAAAACTATGGAGATGATAAAATGATCATGGTTGCCGGAGGCTTGGGAGTAGGAGGGAGGAAGAGGTGGGGAGCAAGGGATTTTTAGGGCAGTAAAACTATTCTGTAAGATACAGTAATGGTGGGTACATGTCATTATGCCTTCGTTAGAACCCATAGAATGCTCTAAAAAGAAAAAATTCAAATTAAAAAAAAAAAGCCTGTAAATTGGGGCCAGTCTTTCCAGCTCTTTTCATGTGAGAGTGGGCAGACCAAGAGGCAGAAACTGGTGCCCAGCAGCTGTTTAGCAGAGTGGCAACAGCTGGCTCAGAGCCAGGCTGCCTGGATTCACGTGCTGGTCCTGCTTTTTCCCTATTTTGGGGCTTTGAGCACTTTTCTTAACTTCGTTGTCCATCTGTAAAATGGGGATGATGGTGGTACTTCCCTCAAGGTCTCATTGTCAGGAATAAATGAGTGAACACATATAAACCTCTTAGAATAGTGCCTGCACTTCCTGGACTTCAGCTCTGTTACTCATTCTGGATTTGGTTCTGGAGGGTGGACCTGGCACCCTTGGTGGAGGGAGGCAAAGTCAAGGGCAAACTTTCTAAGGCTTAGGCTCTAGCCTCATTGCTCCCCACCAGTTCCTTTGTGTATGCTGTTTTCCAGACTTTAAAGCCTTTGCTTTTTTCCTACCTGGCCAAATCTGACTTCTTTGGGAAGCCAAAGTTTAGATGCCCCCTTCCTTCGAGAGCTTTCTCTGACTTCCTTATGCAGTAATCAGCTCTATTTTCTGCTCCTGCAGCATTTTGATTAGTACTGGGGTTAAGGTAGTTCGTTCCCTGATTGCTTTGCTGGCTTTGCAGGGGCTGGGGTTTAGTTACCAGTGTTTTCCCAGCAACCAGCCCAGTGTCTGAAAAATGCCTGGGAATGGAATGGAAGCAGAATTTCCCCCTCCTTCCGGTAATAGCCATGGGTGAAAGAGTGAAACTCTGTCTCAAAAATGAACAGACAAAAAACCAAAAAAACCAAAAACAAAAAAATGCATTTGTAAAGTTTATATTTTCTATATATGAAGTATTCCATTATCAAAATAACTAAGGTTGTGTGTCACAGGGACTTGGAAGCCAACTTGAATAAGTTCCCAGGGGACACTGGAGGCTCAGTAGGGATGACACTATGGATTGAAGCACATCAAATATGTGCAAATTCCTGTCCTAAATAATGGGGAAAAGAAAATGGAGAAAAACCAGGTTAGTTACCTTTAGAGCAGCAGTTCTCAACCTGTGGGTCGCGACCCACAGGAACTGTATTAAAGGGCCGCAGCATTAGGAAGGTTGAGAACCACTGCTTTAGAGGATGTCAGGATATGGCCTTGTTATCTTGGGAAAAAGTTGGTAAGTAAAGGGCAGGATCATGGAATTGAGCCTTTCTTATGAGCTTCCATCCCTCAGGGTAATCAGACATTGATGAGGGCAGGTTTCTCTCTCTAGATGTGATCCAGCTCATACCTGAAGCAGAAGTGAAGGGCTGTCACCCCTGTGTAGCCTCTGAGGACTCAATCACTAGGCAGTGATCACCTGTGGCTTCCATGTCACAAAAACGCAGGCACCAGACACCCCAAAAGTATGTATGACTTTTGGTGGAAACACATAGCACCACTTATTGTAAGATTTTACAGAAAAAATCAAATCCAACCTAAATCTGATCAAGCCCCTAGATCCAGCTGCCAATTTATAATCTACATGAAAGATAGCGGAAAATGTTAAACTAAATCACAAGGGGACCGTGAACTCATGGAAAACTTTGTTGGACCAATGAGTCTGTCTCTTCTGCAAAAAATTAATAGAATAATAGTAATTTAAAAAAGATGGCAAGGGACCTGCAGAAAACTTAAAATAAAGATCTACCAATTTCACTATATGTCTTTTTCCATCCTGTGTCACTGTGTGTATGTGTGTGTGTGTGTGTACATGAGCCAAAATGATTGGGGAAGTGTGAACCTTGACAGAGTATCTGATGACATTAAGAATTAAAATACTCTTTCAGTATTGTTGTTTGTTTAAAAAGACTATTCTTGGAAGATGGCAGTATTTACAGATTAAATTATATAATGATTGGAATTAGCTCCCAGTAATTTGGTGGTTCTTAGCAGGTGGGAATATACAGTGTAATGGAAGATACGAGATTGTACATGGAGAAGTAAAGCTGGTTTTTCATTCTCTGTCTGGCCTTTCTTTCTGTATATGTTTGAAATTAACCAAAAACAAAAGCTTTTTATAAACTACCTTAATTGTCCAACAACCCATCCTTCTCAAATATTACATAATACCTGTAAAATGAATACATTAAACTCATAAGTGTATCTAAGATTTTTTTTCAAACCCCAAGCCTATATTACTTAAACAAATATCTTGTTTATTTATTTATTTACTTATTTTTGAGACAGAGTCTCACACTGTTGCCCTAGGCAGAGTGCTGTAGCATCACAGCTCACAGCAACCTCAAACTTTTGGGCTCAAGCAACCCTCTTGTCTCAGCCTGTCAAGTAGCTGGGGCTATAGGTGCCCACCACAATGCCTGGCTAGTTTTTTATTTTTTAGTAGAGATGGGGGTCTCACTCTTGCTCAGGATAATCTCAAACTTCTAAGCTCAGGAAATCTACCTGCCTCAGCTTCCCAGAGTGCTAGGATTACAGGCGTGAGCCACCATGCCTGGCGCAACCAGATATTTTAAAGTGGAGCTAGGAGACAAATGATCTTACTCATTATAAATACTTAAAATACCAAGTATGCAAAGTCTTTCTTTTTGAATGACATCTTTAAATATCTATATTTCTACAAGTATTTTTTTAACCTTCTATTTTTTCTTTTCTTTTTTTTTAAATTTTGGGACATTAGGAGTATACATGCTTTATTTATATATTTGTTTTTCATACAGATTGAGTCAAAGTTATAAGTGTGCCCATTAGCCAGATAGTATGCACTGTACTCAGTAGGTGTGAGTTTACCCATCTCTCTTCCCCCCTTCCCTCAGTTTGATTTTCAAGGAGATTTACTTCCATCTGTGTACTCGAGTGTTGATCTATTAGTTCTCTCTTGGTACTGAGTACATGTGTTTATTTCTCTCTTCCTGTGATGTGTCACTTAGAAGAATGGTCTCCAGTTCCATCCAGGTTGTCACAAAAGATGCTAGATCACCATTTTTTATGGCTTAGTAGTACTCCATGGTATGCATATGCCACATTTTACTAATCCATCATGTATTGTTGGGCACCTGGATTGTTTCCACATCTTTGTGATTGTGAATTGTGCTGCTATACACATTCAAGTGCAGGTGTTTTGTTTATTTATATAAAATGACCTTTCTTCCTTTTGGGTGTACACTCACCAGTGAGATTGCCAGATCAAATGGTAGCTCTACTTTAAGTTTTAGGAGTATCTTTAGACAGTTTTCCACAGGGGTTGTACTAGTTTGTTTAAGTAGAAATTCTTCATCTTAGGGATTTGTTTCTCAAATGTTTCCATACATCATTTTGAGGATAAAAAATGGTAAACTACCAAGAATCAATTACATAGTCCCATAAGGTAGTCTGGGCAATTGTTGGGGTTGCGTTCTTAGATGACAGAGGATTCTTAACGACCAAGAAGACCTTGGCCAAGATGCCACCTGGACCCTTGCCTAGGATATAAAGGAAACAGCCATCCTGTGCTCTTTGGAGTTGCTATGGCATTGACCTCCCAATTAGGTCTGGGGAGCCAGGTCTGTGGGTTGAAGTCCCATTATTACTTAATTGTTTCTTTCTTGAAAGTTTTAAACTTCCACTAAGAAAATAATTAATGGCCTTCATTGCTTCAGTTGGTATTATATTTCTTTGTTTTTTAAAAAGATACTTAAATGGCTTTCTGGCTCACCCTGAGGATCTTTAAACTGGAGGGAATTTTCTGTGTCTGCTAGGACTTTGCCTGCCACTGCACAGAAGGCTGTTCTAAGGGAAAGTACCAGTTCCCTCTCATGCACTATGAGCCACACCATGTTGCCACTCATTAGTGGGTCCTGAGTCAGTTTACTGAGTCAGAGCCAGCAGTTAAGGACGTCATAGAAGAGAATGGAAAATACAGAAAGGCACTGTGACTAGCAAGGATAGATAGTATTTTTCAAAACTTATTTTATTTGGATGTATTTGGATGTAAAGGTGTTTCTTACTGTGGGTCACTATCTGCATTTTGAAAACTGCCTCTTCCATGTGAGGTGGGGAAAACTGAAAGAGCTTAGCACAGCAGCAAGGCAATAATTCATCCTGAACTGAGCATGCGGAGGTAGGCCCCAAACAGAACACACGGCACAATGTGCAGTCTTGGGTACAACAAGCACAAGGTCCATGAAAATGGAGAACGTGGTGGCTCCTCAGTGGAGGAACAAATTATTGCTAAAGGCATGGATTATGGCATTTTATTAATTTTGTTAGTTTTATCTCTCTGTTATCCTTATGCCATTTATTCCTTTTTGGTAGCACTGTGCTTGGCCCCTATAGCAGTCCATAAATACCTTTTTAGTGGATGCAAATACAATAATTAGACCACTTGTTTGAGAGGACCTGGGGGGAGGACCCTTGGGGTTAGGAATCTGCATTCCCCAACCTGGCAGTGGTTGCAGACCAGTAATTAAGAAGCACTGAATTAGTTTTGCACTCATTTTTCTGGTCTGGGCAACACATGCAGTCAGCATTAGAGCAGAGCCAGTGGTGGAAGTTGGTTCTCAGCTTTACCCAACATCTCGGCAGAGCTACTTATGACCAAACACACTGCGTAACCTCCCAGGCGATGCCTGGACTCTGAGGCTTCTTCTCTTCTCATCTCATGCTTTCTGCTGCCCCACCAGGCATTTTCCTAAATTACCCACATTTCGTTTTCTTGCTCTACACCTTGGGCTTTCAATATTGCCTATAGCATAGGACCAAATGCCACAGCCTCCCAGGTTTAGGTGCCTCCCCTGTCTGCTGACTCTGACCTTTTGTTCATGTTGTATCCTCTAGTTGCGTCCTTCCTTCCAAACTGCATTGGAGCCCCACATCTTTAAGACCTTCCCTGCTTTGGAGTTAACCATTCCTTCCTCTCTGCTTCTCCTCACTCTTTGCTCACAATGCTATTTCAGCACCTTGGACTTTGTAAGTTCTGCCTGTGTTTGCCTGATGAGAAAGCCAGTTCACAGAGCTCATGTGTACTTCTCTATCTAGCCTTGCGATTGGTGTTAAACATTTTTAAAATTAACTTTTCTTTGAGTTCTGACTCCATCAAAGTTAATAACAATCAGCAGCTTGGCCAATTAACATGTGTAAAACAAGAGTTTTAACCTCTGTTCGACATCTGGGTGCAAAGGTTCTGTGACTTCTTTGTGATTTTATTCTTTTATAAACCCAACCCAAAAAAGTACTGCAGGGTTTCTGTGCTATTCATAGCAAAGCATTTTTAGTTTGTTTCTCTCTAGAGAAGAAGTGGGCAGGTGGACAAAAGGGGAATGATCTTAAAGAGAAAGAGTTAGCAAATTGGATCCTTAAAACCGGCTGTTTTTAAGAGGTGGGGGTGAGGTAGAAAAGTGAATAGAGGATAAAAGAAAAACATAAGACAGAGGACAGTGAACAAAGGGCATCTGCTAGGAAGCTTTGCAGCTCAGCTTTGCCGCCCATCCTCTTTCAGGTCAGTTCCAGTCTTCACGTGTTAGCAGAGAAGCTCAGCCCTGGGTGCAATATTGGGCCATACTCAAGATAGCAAATCTTCTGCTCAAATTAGATGGTAGAGCAGAAAGCCTAGCACAAAAGTACTCTTGATTCAAGTACTTTTATTTTGTTGACTTTGATGCCTATTGAATAACTTTCATGCAGTCACATAGGGTGATTTCGAAAAGTGAAATCATTATTGAATGCATTTTTTAATTTCTGTGGCAGGAAGTAAGCCTAAGTTTTAAAAAGGATTAAAATCCTCAAATTGAAATAATAATTTGTCTGTTTTGCTGTTTATAGGTTTCTTGCATTGACTCCATGGAGAGTGTATCACCTGATTTCCATCATGATACTTGGGCGTGTTATTATGCAAATAATAAAGGATATGGTTTTATCTAGAACAAGAGGTAAGAACACTGAGATTTCATTTTTATGTATATTAAATTTTCTAGATCCTGAATTTCTGATCTTTGAGTAGACATATTAGTATTTTGAACAGGAGCAAAGTAATAGATTATATAGGCATTGACTTGGCTTTTTAAAATATGATAATTTACTTAACAGATATTTCTCTAGTCATCATAACTGCCGGGCAGAGGTTTGTATATGCTGATTCATTTCTTGACTTTAAATGGTATTTTAAATACCATTATGATGTTTATGTAGACTAGAGTGAAGATAATAGTTAAATATTTATTACATGCTACCTGATGAAACTGGTCTTCTGGGAAAATGGACTAGTATGTAAAAATTTTCTTTACCCCACTGAAGAAGAAAACCATTAATATAGGGTTTAAAAATAAGTAATGGTTAAATAGATTCTAAAAAATGAGTTAATGATGAAAATGAATTAATTTTAAGCATTAAGTTTACAAGGTAGAGCTTGAATTATTTTTAAAATTTGCTTAATTTGCTTTTGAGTAATTTAACTGTGTTACAGTTCTGAGTCAAGCTTTTCCATACTTGGATGGGCCTCTTCTCCCAGTGTTTGAGTTAGTTTTGGTATCTGGACCAAAAAACCCTACTAGGAGTAATTGAACCCTATCAACCTAAATGTAAGAAGGTAAATTTGATCAAAAATACTCAAGAGAAGGTTACAATGAGGCAAATCCATCCCCCCAAAGTGGAGGGATTATTTTGGCTGAAGTCCATGTGTGTTGATGTGCATAAGAACTGCCCAGCATTCCAGACCTGGTGGGGATACTGAGGCCAGCTTTGTGGTTAGCAGCTTCTCCTTCCTAATGGCAGCTCCAGACCAGGGACATGAGCTGTTATGGGCATCCTGTCATCATCTTCCGTGAGTCTGCTTTAAATGCAGTTTATGTTTTAAGTCCAAACCATTTTTAAACTAAATTATCATGTTAACCATTTTTAGAAAAATCGTTTTACATTATGTGTTTTACATTATGTGTTTCCAGCTTTGAAGGTAATTGGAAAGATGCACAAATGCGATTTTGTCCAGATAGTGCTTTATCATGAATCCGTGGATTTAGGTCATATTCTTATGTGCAATCCTTTCCCCTACCCCTTCACTTTCCATTTTTCTACCTCCGAGAACAGATACCTAGCTCCCTAACTTCAGGCTGTCACAGAGCATCGCTCTGATACTCATCCACCAAGGATGTGTGAAACCACCTGGAGATGGTGCCTGTCTGTGCAGTAGGGTTTTGTTGAGCAATCTCTGGCGATCAGTCTGATTTGTGACCAACAGAGAGGAGCCTGTTTAGACTTTGTAATATTTTGAACCTCAGGTACCTCCTCATGGGACTCGTAGAAGATAGAGCCACCCACACCTTTATTAGCAGCCATTTTAGCTGAGCAGAGCAAGTTGACCCCAAAGCAAACCGAGCCCTTCAGTGTTTTCTGGGTGTGTTAAATTTGACCCTAGTCAGGACACAAGTTATAAGGAATAGGCGAATGTGAAAGGCCAAGGATGAAGTTGAAAGACTTCAGAATTGTCCTTTGGTCACTCTTGGCCTCTCTCGGGGATCGTTTCCAATGTGGCCCTGTTGGCTTGATATTCATTGCAAATGTGGACATCTCATACTTAACAGATTGCACAAAACCTTGCCATTAGAAAGGTTCAGTCTTCTATAATAATTAAGGTGGTCAGTTAAAAGAATATTAGCCTAAAGAGTCTGATTCTTAAGATAGTTCACTTCATTTCCTTCCAAATAGACTCTGTGGCTTTTGTTACAAATTGTTGCAAACTTTGGTGGCTCAAACCAACAGAAATTTCTTCTCTTATATATCCAGAGGCCAATAGTTCAAAGTCAGCATCCCTGGGCCAAAATTCAGGCATTGGCAGGGCTGTACTCCCTCCGAGGCTCTAGGGAAGGATCTGTATGTCCCTTGCCTTTTTCAGCTCTAGTGGCTTACACTGCGTCATCACAGACTGTGCTCGTGGTCATACTGCCTCGGCTGTGTGTCAGATCAGCCTGTCTTCCTCTTCTAAGGACACTTGGGGGGCATTTGGGACCCCCCCCCACCCCCAGGTCATCCAAGATCATTTCCATGTCTTACAAGTCTTGGCCTGATCACATCTGCAGAGATGCCTTTTCTTTCTTTCTTTTTTTTTTTTTAGAGACAGAGTCTCACTTTATCGCCCTCAGTAGAGTGCTGTGGCATCCCAGCTCACAGCAACTTCCAACTCCTGGGCTTAGGCAATTTTCTGGCCTTAGCCTGCTGAGTAGCTGGGACTATAGTCACCTGCCACAATGCCCAGCTATTTTTTTGTTGCAGTTTGGCCGGGGCCAGGTTTGAACCTGCCATCCTCGGTACCCTCATTACCCACTGAACCACAGGTGCCGCCCCAGAGACACTTTTTCCACAAAAATAACATTCACAGATTTCAAGAATTAAGACTTGCTAGTGAGCTACTTACTCAGCCTACTCTTCCATTCGAAACTTTTTGTCTAGTAAAACTGTAGAAACCCTCTTACTACCACAGGGTTTTAGAAGAGTCAAATAAAGGCATAAAATAAATGCCTTCGGCACAGTGATGGGCTGCTTGCCAGGACCACATGGGGTTTGCTTGTTGACAGTCCATCTGTGCTGGGTGCCCTTCTGTGTCAAGGCTGCTCCTGGGCACCGGGGCCTCCAGTGGGATCCGGACACAGCCAGCTTCTGCCCTCACACTCCATGGGCAGGTCTTTGTTGGAGGCCAGTCTTTCTGTCAGGGTTTTCACCGGGTGACATTGCTCTGAATATAGCATTTCTACTGCATCGGGGTGGGGGGCGGAGAGAAAGGGGAATAATTGCTCTACTTTCCCGGACCTCTTTAGTCTCTGACTGAAGAAACACTGGTGCCGGCTTCATCCTTCTTTAGTAAAGTCTTTTGGACAAAGACCCATTTGAGCCCTGGGAATAGTTGGCAGGGGGCTGAATTCGCAGGCCTCTGAGCACCGCTGCCATGAATTGGTCTCTGCAAGGCACAGTTTGGCCTCAAGTCAGGACCACAGGCGGTTATGGCAATGCCATGGCTTCAGTCAGAACTGCCAGCCGCTCTCCTCAGACACTTCAGCTCACAGCAGGGACGATGACAATAGGACAGCCTTGCACTTGGTCTCTTCAGGCAGCCTGAGGATCTCAGCTTCTCTGCTTTTTGTGTTTTTTGGCTAAAGATATTCAACTTTTATGGTGAAGAGTTTCATTGTGCCCCTCCCCCCAGTTACCTTTTTTGTTTACTCTCTGAATGAATTTGTAAGTGCACAGTGTTATAGACAACATGTTCCTTGTTGTCGAGCAGATTGCTAGAACCTTTCATCATTGAAGGTTGGAACTCTGCACACGTTGAACAGCCAAGGCTCCCTTTCTCCTTCCTGCAGCCCCTGGCAGCTACCATTTCACTTTCGACTCCCCTGAGTTTGTCCCTAGTATTGTCTTTTACACCAGAGGTTTTCAACCTTTTTTTTTTTTTTTATCTCAGGGCACACTTGAATCTGTATTTAA
The DNA here is from genome assembly GCA_963574655.1 of Perodicticus potto. Taxonomy (NCBI): domain Eukaryota; kingdom Metazoa; phylum Chordata; class Mammalia; order Primates; family Lorisidae; genus Perodicticus; species Perodicticus potto. The sequence goes on along the minus strand of CAUYRH010076146.1, from coordinate 68,357 downwards.
ATTTCCATGGCATACTTAAATTATGTTGATCAAAAAAAAAAAAGAGTAAAAAAGAATATACTTACTGTGCTTTGAACTTCTTTCGAAAATAACTTACTAGATGATTTTTAAAAATTTTCATGGCTCATTGGTTGAAAATCACTGTTCTATATCATCTTAGATGCTTAATAGGAAATAGATGGGCGAAAAAAAAAAAAAAGGATACCATCTTAGGAGTTAACTTTGTGAAGGCTACAGGAACCCAGTCTCTATTTTGTGAGCCTCCTGTGCAAACATCTGCTAGCTGAGAGGGGTCTCTCTTATTGGTGTGCACTTGAGTGCCTGCTTCCCTGCACGAATGTCTTTGTTTGGGTTCTGAGGAATTCTTCAGTGGGCTAAAAAACTGCTCCTGTATCCTTAAACTTTTCCTTAATCATCTTTTCTCTCCCTCTCATTGAAATAGAACCAGTCATTTCTGCCCCTGGCTCCATTGAAGTTCAACTACTGCCCTGTGCCAGGAGAGGAGGGGTCAGTAGGTGGCCCCAGGGCTGCCCTGGCCCCGGGTGGAGCATTTGTACCCACTGCCTCTTTATGCCTCCTCCTGTGAAATCTCCACTGTGCACTTATGCTACATCCTTAGCACCCAGTTGCTATTGATTGAAGACCCAGTAGGGATGGTGGCCTGTGAACTATAGACTTTCCTGCACTCTGTTCTGCCATTCCAACCTGTACCCCAGTGGCTTGTCTGACAGCTTGGATTTGGTCACCTACAAGGTAGCCTCATCTTTGACCTGGGCCTTTGGAAGCTCCCTGTCTCTAATATCAGCAGAATGGGAGAGTCAGTTCTCAGGGTGCCCTCTGTCTGCTTCTCCCCAGCCTCTCACTCCTGTTGAACTAACTCTTTGACCATCAGTTTGACTCTTCCTGTTCAGCCTTTTGCCTTTGGCCTGCCTTTCTCCTTGTATACAGCCCCTGCCTGGTCTCAGCTCATCTCATTACGGAGTTGCTATCCTTACCATTCCAAAGGTCCTTGTTTCCTGACCCATCAACAATACTGGTTTCTACATTTTTAATAATAAAAGAAGCAAGCAAACAGACATCCTACACCATTGTCTACTTTCTCCACTCTTGACTTCTTTGTTGTTAGAGAAATTTCAGGTGACATGATGAGTTGTTGCCTGTGGAATTTAGTCTTTTAGACTTCCAATTTCAGTTGAGACCTCACTGCTGCTCATAATTCCTTGGGTTCTTTTAAGTTGTTGATTTGTTTTTATATGCCACTTAACTCCAAAATGTTTAAAGCAGCTTACTAGGAACATAAAACACAAAACTGTTGAAGAGAGGTCAAGTAGATAAGCAGGAGTCTAACATAGTGACCATGATTGAGCAATAGATTTTGTTTATTTATCCTCATGCTTACTGGTAGCTGAGCCAAAAAGGGAAATTGGATTAATTGCACAATTCTAATCGACTGAAAACAGTGAAACAAGCAATTTTGAGAAATTTATTCCTGGAAGTAAATGTTAAAGAAGAATTTATCACATAGGTCTTTGCAAGGGGCTGTTGAAGAACATAAGGGAACAATACCTTTGGCCTTTTGTCTGATAGAAAATGCAGAAATCTTCTCATGGTCATTTCTTATATTGAGTTTCATTCAAGCTGACAGATGGGAGTATAATATCAAGACATAATCCAATAAAAACATTCATTGGAAAATTAAGAAGGTATATGAGATCTAGGTATATATATATTTTCTGTTAATTTCATTTGATCCTAAATATAAGCTTAGAACATCTACAGAATGAATAAATAAAAATTTTCTGTTTTTTTTTCCCCAAATAACAGTTGTCTTAGTTTTGTCAGCACCTTGTCAAGATTCACCTTAGTGCATTTGGCCCATTTTAAGCAGCCACGTTTTCTTTCTTCCCTGAGCTATTGTGTCTTATGCCTCTCGCACAGTTCCTCTGCCACCTACGTTGAGTCATGTCACTTGAGTGCATATTTTGTCTGCCCCATTGGACAGTAAAATTTCTGAGACAAGGACCAGGTATTATAGAGCATTGCATCCCCCACAGTACCTACCCAAGTGTTTTGTATTTTGTAGAATCTCAGTAAATGTTTCTGGGTTAATTGCTGTATTAGTCATGGTTCTAGAAGTATATAGTATAATTTGATTGTGTCTAGAGTTCTAAGCGTTCCACTTTAAATAGCTTGGAATGTATTTCTAAGTTGAAAAGTGTCTCAGGAGAAAAATACCTTGGTTTAGTTTCACATTTCACTTCTCCCCATTGCAGGTGCACAGTTGTGGAGGAGTCTCAGTGAAAGGTAGGGAACTTTCCTTCAATGTCGTGGCTAATGGAGGGCAAGGTGGGGAGAGGACTGAGCCACCAGCATGTATCTCTGAACTGATACCTTAGTGACAGGGACCCAAATCCTACAGTAATTTACAACAGTGGGAAAATGAACAGCCATACGATCAAACCGAAGACAAGGTTAAAACTGGGACTCATTCTAGGAAATGGTTCGTATTTTGCTACAATATTGGGCAACATGAATTTGGGAGGTTTGTAATGTCTGAGAATTTGGAAGCGAAGGGAGGGGGCATCTTCATTTGGGATTTCCTTTTAGACTTATTTTTGGAGGCATGAGCAAGTCTGCTATAATGGGGGAAGAACAGAGCTCCACTGAGCCGGGGGAATCTTCTCTGTTGGAATCTTCCCAAAGGGCTGCTGTTGCTTCTGATTCAGAGGGCTGTGGGGTGAGGGGCCCTTAGGTATGAGGATCGTAGCTGCTGACCGACCACTTGTCTCCTCTCCCAGCCAGAGGCAAACATAAGCTCCCTCTTCATGTGACGTCCTTTGTCCATCCGTCCTAGGATAAAGGTGCAATTTCTAAGAGGAAGAAAAGAGAACTGGGTCAATTGGTTAGGGAATGTCATTCACTCTACCAACTGGGCACATGAGAAGTGGAAAAATAGAGAAAATAGTAGGATTAATATTCCAGTAAAATAATTTTTGTAGGAATCAACTGCCTCAAAAATATATTTGTATTGAAAAGGATGATTGAGGTGTTCAACTTGTATTAAAGTGGATAGGAATGTGAAATGACTGTGCAAAAAAAAGACAAAATAATGCCATAAAAATCCTACGATTTTTACATAATATCTTATATCATGTGCCCTTGGAAGCTGTGCTCATGGAAATAAGGCTTTTTTTCAGGTGTAAAGACTAATTTTATGATCACTTTATGATTGCTTGCTAGTTGCTTCATTTTGGATCCCAAATTTTCATGGGCAGCATGCAAACTTGCCAGGGGACTCAGGAGAGGATGACCTTGGCTATAAGGAGAGAAATCTGGTCCCTGGTGGTTCTCATGGAGGTGGGGGGCTCCCTGGGAGGGGTGATCTGGCCCCAGGAGCCAGCACAGGATCTGATGGGCATTTGTCTTGCCTGGTGTTTCTGATTTCTGTCCTGTGAACAAGCAGTTTAAAGTTCTCTTTACGTTTTATAGACATTTCCTATGGGAGTGTAAATACAAAGAAAACTCTAAATTACTCTTTTGAGACAGAGAAGTAGCTACGCATTTTGGAATTGATTAAAATGTGTTTGGGTTTTGCTGTTGTCTGCTTCTACCCTCCTAGGTGGTTTTCTACATTGTCATCTTTTAGGAAAAGCATTTAAATTGAGGATTGAAAGAAAAAGTCTTAGGTGGGAATAACGCCTACGTTGCAGAGTGTTGGAAATCAATAAAGGGCAAAGACAAGGAATTTCATACATAGTTTGTCCAGGATGAATTTCTAGAATTACTGTAAATCACAAATGTGCAGGCAATAACTTTCTTTACTGTTAAAGTCTTATCAGTAGTAAGGGAAGGATTAAGAAGAGATGGAAAAGCAACCTGGGAATTTAAAACGTGCTTCCTTAACGGGAAATACATTTCTAACTCAGCAGCTGGATAAATAGAGCCTACGAGAAATATGCTTAAAATGTAGATATCTTTTAAAAACTAATAACAAGAAAGCTTAAATTTGTTTACTAAAGTAATTTGTATAATTGGTAACAAATCTAAGATATACTATCAATGGTATGGTGACATAATTTCTACAATCATGATAAAATGTGTTCAGGAACTCATTTTAAAAAGTTTCCTTTTTTCCAGTATTTTTGTTTATTCAACATACAAAGTCTGAGATACATGAGGAAAAGATTTACTGTTTTAGGCCTTATTGATAGAAATAAAGATTAGTATTTTAAACCTTTTGCATAAAATGTTCATCTTTTCATAACAAATATTCACAAATTAATTTAGGATTTAGTAACTTGATAAGGAATGAAAACCAAATAGGAGGGCTCACATTTTCTTCTTCAGTTCCATATATGTTAGAGACCTTTACTTAGTTCTTACAGGCTCTGAGGAGCAATTCCTGCCAACAACTAAAGCCTCAAGACAGAGATTTATGAAGGTGAATGGAAATGGATCCGTCTCTGCTGAGAAATTAAACCGTCCAGTGGATTCAAATCTGACATTAGCTGGTGTCTCTCTCTCTCTCCCTCTCAGGTTTTATTTTTTAGAACAGTTTTAGATTTACAGAAAAGTTGAGAATATAGTACAGAATTCCCCTATGCCCCTGTCCACCTAAGTTAATAATCAAAAAAGTCAGAATCTAGTCTAAAGAGGGTTTATTTAAGAGAAACATTTGAGGACAGCAGTCCAGAAAACATAGAATTACACAGAGTAGAAATCAGTCTTTCAAAGTGTAAAAGTTTGAGATTCCTTAATAACATAGGCAAAGTTTAGGGAAGCTTCGCAGAAGTTCAAACATCTTTTTATGTAAGGTTTAATGCATAATTATGATGGTCTGATTGGTCGAGGTGGTCTTTTTCTTTCAGGAAAGGGATGTTTAACATTCTACACGGAAGAGGTAACAGTCATGGGGTCTGTGCTATCTGGTCTGACAATGGGACAAGAAAGCAGGCAGTTAATCTCCAGCAAGGGTCGGGGATTGGAAGTGGGGAGGCCATGTTTGTGTTGTTTTCTTGTCATTTATAGAATAAGAACAAGGAGGAAGAGAGTTAATCTATAATCTAAGAAACAGTGGTTATAACTACATGCTACATGACTCTGATCCCAGTCACATCTCTCTGAAGGCTTAAAGTGTTTTTTCTGGTTTCTTTAAATGTTGTTTATTTTCACTGCCCCCTCCAAACACACAGATTCCCCATGCATGGTTCTTACATTGGTGTGGTACATTTGTAACAATCAGTGAAGCACTTGTTAATACTTCCGTGTTAAATAAAGGCCATACTTTATTCAGATTTCCTTAGTTCTCTTTTTTTTGAGACAGAGCCTCAAGCTGTCGCCCCGGGTAGAGTGCTGTGGCATCACAGATCACAGCAACCTCCAACTCCTAGGTTCAAGCGAGTCTCTTGCCTGCGCCTCCCAAGTAGCTGGGACTACAGGTGCCCGCCACAACGCCTGGCTATTTTTTGGCTGCAGCCGTCATTGTTGTTTGGCCTGGGCTGGATTCGAACCCGCCAGCTCAGGTGTACGTGGCTGGTGCCTTAGCCTGCTGAGCCACAGGCACCAAGCCAGATTTGCTTAGTTCTTATTCAATGTCCTTTTTCTGTTCCCGGATCTCATCTAGAATGCCTCATTACATTTATTCTTCATGTCTCCTTAGGCTCCTCTTAGCTCTGACAGTTTTTCAGAATTTCTTTCTTTTTTTTTTTTTTTCCATTGACCCTGATAGTTTTGAGGAATATTAGTCAAGTACATTGCAGGTATATTAGTCAGGTACATTGCCCCTTGACGTTTGTCTGATGTTTTTCTGAAAATTAGGATGGGTTATGGGTGTTTGGGGAGAAAGAGCAGGAGGGTAAGATGTCATTTTCATCACATCCTATCAAGCTTATGTGCCATCAACAGCATTTGATTTTAACCTTGGTCGCCTGGTTGAAGTTGTGTTTGTGAGGTTTCTCCAAGTAGGTTCAAATTAAGATAGAAGGCTATCAGTGAAAAGAGTCAGAGAGAGGAATCTGGAAGTTGGTTGAGGATGCTAGTCATGCTCCCAACCCTTCACCTGACAGTTTGGACCCACCATGGAGATGCTGGGCGTGCTGGGTAAGTGTCTCGGGCTTTCTGTGTCTGCATTTCCCCATTTGCTAGATGAGGAAATTGAGGTTTGCTCTTAACTGGGACTGAGGGAAGATTAGACCACGTGATCTAATGTCACTTGGATTTCTAACAAGCACTTTGTGCTCTTTGATGCAGAGTTCTTTCATGTTTACACAGTTACACAGTTAGACCGCAGTACCGTCTCCCCTTCTTTTTTGGTGTCCTCGCCATCCATAGCCCTTCCCAGTGCATCCATCGTTTGTGTGCAAGGATTTCTGCCATGTCCTTTTTCTTAATGCAGAAGCTGGATGATGATTTAGAAAAAATATTAGCAACTGTGGGGACTCATTTCACTGACAGTTTGGTTTTATTAATGATACTTGTCTCCTATGGGCAAGTGCTCCTGTGCTCCAGAGAAGGCATATGCTAGTGGAAATAACCTTCCTTGGAAGAGTCTCATTTATACTAGAATCATCTATGTCTATATCCAGGTCCAACTAATTTCCATCCTGGTTCTCCCTGCAGCTGGGGATCTTGCTAAGTTCATTTCTCTTGGCCTCAGTTTCCTCATCTACTTAGTGGGAGGTGAGAGTGGATTATCTTAAATATCCTGTCCAGCCCAAAAAGTCTATTCTGGTGCAATCTGAGGGCCTTGCAGGTCTCTTTCTTGTTGTTATCCTTTTACGTTTTGGTTTGGTCAGTGATTTTTTTCAAAGTGATTTAGTTTATGTCTGAGGGTAACATACTTTCCTACATTAGTCTATTTCAGTTTCCAACATGTAATATAATTCATCATGCTGGAGATGTGAAATTAAAAGACTTAGTATTTGCATTTCTTTGATGATGATTTGGTGCAGTGATTCTTAGCATCTGGCACTGGAAAGTGATTATGTTAACACTGAGAAATTAAAACATTTTATCTTAAGGATGAGGTATGGTAACTGATACACAGGTCCTTAGAGCTGGAGAAAGGTGCTGTTTTGCTCACATGGCCTGTCTACATTCACAGGTGCTGAGCTCAGCAACCTCACTTTCACGTGGCTGGAGCTAGGAATCACCTCCCACCGTCCTTTGGCCCCACGGCTGAGATTCTCAGCTTAGTCAGCAAGGGTTAGTTTTTCCTCTTTCCAGCATTGTGCTAGATCAATTTTTGGTTTGTACTAGATCTCAGAATAAGCCAAGTCCTATCTCCCTGTGGCTTTGATTGGTACCTTTAAGCCGTATTCACAGTGTTCATTTCACTGTTAAAAAAGTGGATCAAATAGTGGACCATTTGCCACTATTTGTTAAGCTTTTAAATTGAAAAGGAACTGCTTCTTTGCTTTTCTACAATCCTAAAGGCTTATTTCAGAAACTACTGTTTACTCTTTGAGAAAATGTGCTTTTGTCATCTAAACTTAGCTTAACGTAATTCCTTCAAAATTTAGTATGAAGATGGGGTGGATACATACACACAGGCGTGTGTGTAGTTTCTCTGAACAGTTAACGAGGAAAAGTTCACAAGTGTTATACTGAACTAGTACATAATATGAAAGCCAGGGTCTGATTTCTGATGGCATTACCAACAATAGAATATAATTATGTGCCATTTACATGTTAATATTTGTGAAACTATGATTCTCAAAGTGTGTGTGTTCTGAGGACTCATGCTTGGCCTTTTTTTTTTTTTTTTTTAATAAACACGAGCTGTAATATCTGTGAGCAGGATTCATACAGAGCTATTAACTGAACCAAATTAACATCTTTGCTGGTTCGTTCCTGGTACTAAATTGAAACCTGATCGATAATACGATAATATCATAATAGCTTTTCATTTCTGCCTGATAGTACAGCAGTTGGTTGAATAAAGTCCTCTGTTAACAAATGAAAAAGTATGCACATTACTTTTCTCTGTGTGTGTGTGTGACCTTTAAAAAACATAAGATTGCCGTGTTTTTCTAAGTAAGTATAAATTAGGGGAAAAAAACTACTTAACACATAATAATCATTCAAAATTTCTTTATCTTGGTCTTTAATAGATGGTACATTGTAACACAGATGAAGGAGTCTGTCTCACCATACATGTCATTTTATTGCTCAGTGCTAATTTAAAGAAAATGCATTGCGTCCTATGGTAACTACATTTTGAAACTTAGAAATGATGGCTGAGAGCGGTGGGATTTTCTGACAGACATTCCAGGAATGCAGATCCCTCCAGCAGAGTCCCGTCTGCAAGAAGTGGGTCGTGGCTTTCCAAGGATGAAACTAGGCAGTTGCATCTCATGGTCTTGCCTTGAGCTGACTTCTGGAGGCGGGGAGGGGCACAGAATTAACACAGTCAGTCTCTCTAGAGCCAGCAGGGATTAGCAGGAGAGTCTGAGCTTTTAGCCTCTAGCCTTAGCCTGTCTCTCTGTCTCTTTCAAACTTGAGAAGAAGAGAAGCAGTTGTGTGGCCCCAGTTCTTGACATGAAATGCCTTTTTGTTTTTGTGGGCTTCCAGGTAACTACCAGTGAAAATGTCCTAGATGGTTGTATTTTTGTGGGGGTAGAAGAGATCCAGGAACCATTGGTTGTAAAACCCAAGTCCTACCCAGCTCAGAGGCCCAGCATGAATCAGCATTTAAATTAGATGTCTGAGAAGTGAAGTGCTTGAGCACAAGATCATACCACTCTTAAAAGGGAAAACTCATCCAGTGCTTTGCTAAACTGTCTCTTCTGATGACTGGAACTTTGTGAGAAAACTGTGTTTATGTTTATGGCTCATATCAATTCATATCAAAATTTCACAGACAACTGTGAAATACTTCTTTGATGTCGTAAAAGGTTTAATCTCTTTCCATGTTAAGTATAACAAACATTCTGACTCTGATATGTTGACATAGTTTTAATTACAATTTTACTTCTTTCTATCATGTCTTAAAGTTGCTTCTTTCTTTCTTTTTCTTTCTTTTTTTTTTTCTGACACACATCTCATGGGTCTCACTGTATTGCCTGGGTTAGAGTGCAGTTGCAGCATCACAGTCCACTGCAACCTCAAATGCCTGGGCTCAAGCTATCCTCCTGCCTCAGCTTCCTAAGTAGCTAGGACTACAGGTGCCTATCACCATCTAGCTATTTTTTGTATTTTTTTAGTAGACATGACATCTTGCCATTTTGCTTAGGCTGGTCTTGAGCTCCTGGCCTCAAGTGATCCTCTTGCTTCAGCATCCCAAAGTAGCTCAAACCTGTAATCAAGCTTGATTACACCTGGCATAAAATTGCCTTTTAATTTGTACTTTGTAAACCTTGTAAGCGTGAACAGTAAGATTTGTGCCTTGCTAATGAGACATAGTGTTAGCTTTATGTTAAATCAGAACTACAGACAGCCACATACATGTCAATGAGTCTTGAAAGGAAAATCGTTCTTTGAAGGATGCATTGGTATCTTAGTCCATTTTATGTTCCTATAGCAGAATACCCGAGACTGCGTAATTATAAAGAAAGGAAATTTATTTCTTACAGTTCTGGAGGCTGGAAAGTCCAAGGTTGAGGGCCCACCTCTGGCCAGGGCCTTCCTGTTGCATCATCCCAGGTACAAGGTGGAAGGTGGAAGAGCAAGAAAGTGAGAGCACGAAAAAAAACTGACCTTGGTTTTGTAACAACTCGTTCTTGGGATAACAACCTCCTCCCCGGATAACAACATAAATCCATTCATAAGAGCAGAGCTCTCATGGCCTAATCATTTCTTAAGGGTCCCACCTCTTAATATTGTCACAATGGCAGTTAAATTTCAGAATGAGTTTTGAAGGAGACCTTTAGCAATTGAATTAAATGAAAAAATAATTATCTTCATCAGAACAAATAAAGGCACTTCAATTCAGAAGATCCTGGACATATGTGTTAAGCACAAGCATATCTGTGCTTGGGAAAGTCTTTGACTGAAGAGATTTGGCCAATGTTCCAGGCAAGCCTGGGAACTAAGCACCACTTTTAAAAGTCTGTGCCCTTGCCAAAATAACAACCCAAATGGGCCTTTTATTCCTTTTTTCAAAAATAATAATTGAGTACAATTCTGTAGTCATATATTGCACAATGGCGAGTCAAAGCCCTTTTCTTCCTCTCCCTGACGAAAGAACAGATCCATTCATTGTGGAACGGATAGCAAGCCTTTACCCAGAGCTGCTGGGGTTTGGTCTAAAGTTTCTCAAAGTTCTACATCCAGATTCCAATCTGTTGTTCATTTTTTAAAAGTTGTGCTTTGAAAATTAGATCCATCGAAGACAAGTATGAAACAAGGAACTAGAGGAGTGTTTTAAAGCTGTTTTGCTGGAAAATGATATGGAAAATTATGCTTGGTACCTCTTACGTTTAGAGGTATACCTATATGAAATTTTTTTCACGAGTTTTAAAAAATGTTTCATGCTGAACATTTAAGGGTCATTCTTTACTCTCAGGAGAGAACTATAGTAAGTACATGCCTAGAATGTGAGTACAAGGGAAAAGCCCTCTAGGAAATTGACATGGATCTCCACGACCACAACAGATGCACTTCTTGAGGCTTTAAAAATAAAACGAAATAGGGCGGCGCCTGTGGCTCAAAGGAGTAGGGCGCTGGCCCCATATGCCAGAGGTGGCAGGTTCAAACCCAGCCCTGGCCAAAAGCCGCAAAAAAAAAAAAAAAAAAAAAAAAAAAGAAAAAAAAAAATAAGGTAAATTTCATTTTCCAATTGCTTCCTTGACAAGGGTGGATTTTAAACCAGTAAAAGAATACCCCAAGCACACATATGCTTTTAAACAATACATATTTTTAAAATAAAAACAAATTTGGGGGGGTCTTTGGGTGAAATGTTTTCGGGCCTGGGCCCAATTTGACGTTGTGGGACTTTTAAACCACCCCCGGGCCAAAAAGCCCAAAAAAAAAAAAAAAAAAAAAAAAAAAAGAAAAAAAAAAAGAAGGTACATTTCCTTTTCCAATTGCTTCCTTGACAAGGGTGGATTTTCAACCAGTTAAAGACTTCCCCAAGCACAGATATGCTTGTACACAATACATATGTTTCAACTTAACATAGTTCAGAAAATTGAAAATAAAGGAAACATTACAGAAGAAAAACCAAATTGTTTATAAACCCATCACCCAGAATTAAACTCACTTTCAATTTTTAGTATATTTTCTTCTGGTCTTTTTATAAAATTATATGTGTGTGTTCATTCATCCATCTATCCATCCTTTCAATAAATATTCCTAAAGTACCTTTTCTTTTTTGTTTTGTGGACAGTTTCACTCAGGCTAGAGTTTGGTGATATGATAATAGCTTACTGCAGCCTTGAACTCCGGGGCTCAAGTGATCCTTCTGCCTCAGCGTCCCAAGTAGCTGTGATTACAGACATGCCACCCTACCTGGCTTTATTTTTCGTAGAGATGGAGGTCTTGCTTTGTTGCCTGGACTGGTCTGAAACTCCTGGGCTTAAGTGATTTTCCTGCCTTGTTTTCCTGTAAGCTGGACTTACAGGTGTAAGCCACCACACCCAGCCTGAGTACTTTTATTTGCCAGACCTTAAGTGTTTATAGAGGGAAAAATAAAACAACTGACAAACACCCTTGTCCTTGTGGAGTTTTATATTCTAGTGAGTGATTATAATGTCAGCTGGTGAACTAAGTGGTAGGGGGTGGTGAGGGGCCAGGAGAGTCCAAATTGTAGTAGGATATCAAGAAAGACCTGAGTTTTTTGTAATACTTGAGTTTTGAAGAAGAGTTTTGAGGGCGGTGCCTGTGGCTCAAAAGAGTGGGGCGACGGCCCCATATGCTGGAGGTGGCAGGTTCGAACCCAGCCCCCGCCAAAAACTGCAAAAAAAAAAGAAAAAAGAGTTTTGAGCAAGGACTTGAAGGAAGTGAGGTTATGAATTACGTCTAGATGAAGAGTTTCTGGGCAGAGGGAACAGCAAGAGCAGTGACCCTGAGGCAGTTGCTGAGTGTGAGGGATCATTGTTTTCAGCAGTAAGTTTTGTTTTGTTTTGTTTTTGTGGTGTTTTGTATCCAAAGTGACTGGAACGAATGGAAAAATTATGTACCCAATAATGATCATGTTGTAGAAGAATATTTAAGGATGGAGAAGTCATTCTTTATTGCTAGGCTTTTGTGAAACATTGTAAATGTAAAGTAAGCACACTTCAGTTACGTGTTGGTATTATAGAACTGAGATTATCTCTGTGTGAGAGGAATATAGGTGTTTTTAATTTTCTGAAATTTGTTTAATCTTACTACATTTTTTCCCCATAATGAACATTAAGAGAGGAAATAAAAGACATTCAGTGGGAGAGTGAGTATCCCAGCAAGCAGGAAGAACATGAGTGCCTGGCTGCTGTCTGGAGGCAGGCTCTGGTTATGAAGACAGAGACTGGCACTGCCCAGTCATTGGAAACTAAGGTCAGGGCCGGAGTCTAGACAAGTATACTGGGCTTCCAGGAGGGACTCCTGGAGGGAAGTAAGTTCCAGACATTACAGGTGGGGCTCAACCAGTCCAGGTGTTGCTTGCCACAAAAGTACCACAGAATTGGGGTGAAAGAAAACATTCATTTCCAAGTCAGATGGTGTCCCCAGGAAGTGAGTTCTAAGTTCATAGATTCTTCCTTTCGGAGGCTCAGAGGCAAGCTCAGAGTTGAGCCTGCAGGAATAGGTGATATGGCCTAAATGCATTTGCTTGTGATGTAGCGACACTCCCTAGAATGTTTCAGGTAAAGATTTGGAAACTCTCCGGACGTTGTGGCGGGCGCCTGTAGTCCCAGGCTACTTGGGAGGCTGAGGCAAGAGAATCGCCTAAGCCCAGGAGTGGGAGGTTGCTGTGAGCTGTGTGACACCACAGCACTCTACCAAGGGCGATAAAGTGAGACTCTGTCTCTACAAAAAAAAAAAAAAAAAGATTTGGAAACTCTGTATTATCCAGAATGAGATTTTCATTTCTAGCCTTATGCTTCTTCTTACAGTCTTTGGACAATGTGAACAAAAATGAACATGAGAGGACATCGTGTTCTTTTCCCAAACACCTGTCCCAGGCTTCCATCAATGGGCATATCTCTCTGTCTACCTACATCTGTTCCTTAGTTATATTTTAGTGATCATATTTAGTATATTGAGGAATGTATGTAGCATGTACATACGTTGTAAAGCATAATGAAATGAATATACAAGAACCCAAGAACCAGCCAGCACTGATGTAGTGGCCTCAAACTCCCCTTCCCGTTCTGCTGCCAAAGGCAAGAGTGGTCCTGAGTGCTTTTCATTCCATTGCTTTTCCAAAAATAAAAAGATTAGACATTAATGTATTTAAATACATTTAGATACTCATATTTAAATAAAATCTAACTATATTTAAATAAATTCAATTTTTAAATATTGAAATAAAATTAAATACTTAAGTATTTAAATTATCTACATGTATCCCTAAATAAAATTTTTGTTTTTGAGGCCTAGAAAAAAATGGTACTATATTTATGTACTTTTCTAGGTCTGTTGTCTTACCCTAAACACTTGTTGAATTGTGTTGCTGTGTATAGCTGTGGTTCACTCATTTATTTCCGTCGTATATAACATTCCATGATGTGACTATACCATAAGTTACTTTTCCTCTCTGTTTTTGCTGAACTTGGGTTTTTGTTTTATTTTGTTTGTTTTGTTTTCCTACTGACCACTGTTTCTGTGAGTTTCTGAGTTTACCGTCCAGCCGTACAAAAGATCATGAAAAGGTAATAGGCTACGTTCCTAATACACAAAATGAACAGTTTCCAAAGCCAGAATATTGTACATATGAAAGGTTGTGTGGAATCTATACCAGTACTTGGGCTCTGACACCTTACAGAACATTTCAGGCATTCTTTCAAGTTTTCCTTGAGATTGGCGTTCTAGGGTGGCCACCACTAGGGGGTGTGGGAGAGGTGGGACTGCTCCCTTTGTCCCAAAGCTGATAATAACCTGACTCCTGCTCAGACCTGGTTGGTGGCTCCAGAGTGTTTTTAGTATCCACACAGTTCTGCATCCCCAAAACCTTAGTATTAATCCATTTACAAAAAGAAAGTCCACTGAAAGGTGGACTGTGTGTACATGTGTGTACATGGACTTATGGATACCTATGTTTTATTGTTGTGAGGTAATGAGAAAAATAAACAAGCAAAGTGGTAGAAGGTACATTGATGGAAAATAAGACAGAGACCGTGGGTGGGGAGGAAATTCACAACTGAATGGCATGAATCAATGACCAATGGCTGTGTTTTTCAGTTGAGAATTAAGCCTAGGATTTCCAAGGCCCCTAAGACCATAATGGAACTTTGAGTTCATGACCCTTTTATTGCTTGTTTCGATCCACTGCCTTATAAAATCTTCTGAATGTTACTTGGTGTGTGCTCCCAAAAGTCTTTCCTTCTCTCTTTGGCCTCTTGACTTATTACTTTTCCTCTCTTGGAAATGAGAACCCTAAGTAACCTCAAATCATGAGTCCCAGAAAATAGCTTAGTTTTCGAGTGATTGTGTGGAAAGAGGATGTGTGTGAGTTATTGGCCGCCATGCATACATTGAACTATTGTATATTGAGGGCAAAAGTCCCTGCTGGTTAAATAGTGTCCAAGAGCAGTAGCTACCAAAGTAATGGCCTCAGGACCCTGGTGTGCTTTGGAAAGGCTGAACAATCTTCCTCCCCCCGAAAGATGTCCACGCCCTAACCCCAGAACCTGGCCTAACATGGCAAAAGGACTTTGTAGATGTGATGAAGTTAAGGATCTTGAGATGGGGAGATGGGCCCCATGTAATCACAGGGCTCTTCTAAGTGAGAGGCAGATCAAAGAGGGGAGAAGATGCTAAAGGCTGCAGACTTTGAACATGGAACATGGCCTACAAGTCCAGGAATGCAGGCGGCCCCTAGAAGCTGGAAGAGACCAGGAAACAGACTCCCCTGCAGACTTACTTGAGAGTCTGGCCACCAGAATTGTGTAAGACGATAAATTTGTGTAGTTTTAAGCCACGTAATTTGTAGTCATTTATTACAATAGCAACAGGAAATTAATATAGTGTTCTTCATACTGTGAAAGAATCAGCTTTCATTTGAAAATGTCAAGGACAGTTTTCTGACTCACATCTTCATCCACTGAAGAAATGATGTTTGAACCCAACATGAGAAAGAACTGCGTCCTGAAACAAGGAAGACTTGAGCGCTCAGGACAGATTGGCAAGTTCACCAAAGCAAAGGGAAGGGCAGGGAGACTAGGGGGGCTGGGGCTCTAGATGAATGTTCCCACTGGGTAAGTGGAAGAAGAGGGTTTGAAAAAGAAGCCCACATGGCCAGGATGGAGGACGGTCCTGGGGGTGTCATGCCTGGAAGCCATACAGTGTTTCAAGGCCATCAACTGGTGTTCTGAGAGCGCTGAGCAAGGTCGCTGGACTGCATAAACATATTTTTGGAGGCCTTTATAAATAGTTCTCCGTGCTTTTTGGTATAGGTGGGAGGGAGAGGTATTAAGAGTAAAACCCCAAATTTAGTGGCTTAATGATGAGATGTGGCTTGAGAGAATGGAGGTAGGTAGTGTGAAGCACATATTGGAAAATACTACTGGTTAATGAATGGAGGGAAACAGTGCCCTAGAAAAGAAGTACCTTGTTTGTTGTTGTTATAAAGATTTTTAAAAACGTGATAAAGTACATGCAACATAAAATTTACCTTAAGTGACATTTGGTACACTCAACGGTGTAGTGCAAACATCACCATGGTCTAGTTCCAGAGCATTTTTATCACCCCCAAAGAAACCTGTGACCATTAAGCAGTCACTTCCCATTCCCCCTTCCCTCCAGCCCCTGACAACCATGAATCCGCTCTCTCTATGGCTTTGTCCTGTTCTGGATCTTTCATGTAAGGGAAATCACGCTGCGCCTTGCAGCTCCGTTCAGCACTTCGTTCCTTTCCATGGCTGAATCACCTTCCGGTGTTTGGATATACCACATTGTGTTTTGTCATTGTGATAAACATTGAGGTTGTTCCCATCTTCTGGCTATAGTGACTACTGAGCAGTTTGGTTTTATTTTCAAAATCCAGATGTGGCCACGAAAAGAGGAGAGCAGTTGGCCTAGATGAGTTCTGTCCACCAGACAGCGCTCATGCCTGCTGCAGGCTGCTGGGGGAACTGTAGAGAGCATCTGGTTTGTTGCGAGGGGCAGGGTTAGGTTGGGTGCAGGGGTGTGGGGGGCAGGTGATTGGCTTTGCTCATCATCCATGAATCTCTATTGGAAAACTGAAGATCGTGTTAGGTGACTGGGCAAGTGCTGGAGTGTCAGCAGGGAAGCTGAGTTCGAGGCACCTCCAGTGGCAAGATCATTGTGTCTAGAGGAAGAACCCAAGAATATGCCCTTCATTTGTCATTTCAGTTCTGATTTCTTTTAGTTTTTTTTCTGTAGAGGCGGGCGGCTACAGGAAGGAGGAGAAAGAAGGGGGTTAATGTTATTATTTAGAGGGATTTGGTACAAAGAGGAAAAGGTGTGTGGGGTGACACCTTACTGGGGTGGAGTGCTTTATTACTCATGTGCTGTTTATTAGTGCTTTGGCAGGCTATTCTTACTTGTGCCTGTTTTTAATACCCGAACAACTGGGAGAGAGGACTTATAATCCTGCAGTCATTTGGCTTGTATTCTTAGAGAGTATTTTTAAACTATAACATTCAGAGCCATCTCGTGTCACTTGAAAGCCCAAGAAATGCTTTCAGCATTTATTTCTCCTGAACCATACACTTTGGGTTTTAAGTAGTTTTTTCTTTTTGCGTCCTCATTAATCACATTTTCTAGATCTTTTCCTTGATATTTGCTTAGTTTATGGGGGTCAGTTATTGCTCTTTATTAAACTCAGTGATGATATTTTCAGTCATGACTCAGGAGTCATCTGCTGTGCTATGAAAACTGTTGAATTCTAAAGCTCATCAGGCTGAACATCTTCAAGTCAGAATTACTGTTTATTTTGAATAAATTGCACATTTAAATATGTTTTTCCCTGAAGCTAAGCTGGAATGAAATCATCTTGCTTCAAAGGGCTTTTAATGGATGTGTCATGCTTAGAATATATAATAGAGACTCAGTAATGGAGAGAATTTCTAACTGGAGCAGCAACTTGTATTTTTAAATTGATAAAAGGGTCTAAAGCTGATTTGCGGCCAAAACAGAACTGACCTAGGTTTTTATGAAACAAGAAAAGAGACGCCTGACTTTCTGCAGTCTGTCTCACCCATGAGTTATTCAGTGCTAGTGTGGGTGGTTGAGTCGGACTGTTTCTGCTTGCCTAATGGAAGGGAGGAAATGGTCCTGGTTTGAGGAATTTGTGCTCTTTGCGTAGGACACTTGGAAAATTAGAGATTGGTTGTAAATTTGTCTTGTTTGTTTTCAAGACATGAAAGTCCTCCAATGGTTAAAAAATATATGACTGTCACAAATTAATTTCTTCATGCTGGTTAGAATATGGGATTGATAATTTAATCACTACCAGGAAAGTGGTTAGCTGAGTTATAGAGAGAGCTTTTCCTCTGGGTACTGCCAGCTGATTTTTAGAATAGAAAAAAAAAGCTCTTCTCTGGCAAGCAAGTGATTTAGAGCAATAGAGGGAGGCTGGTGAGAGGGCAGCAAGGCTGCTAGGTTGGGAGGGGTTGACTCTTCTGCGTCAGCAACATAGCTGGTGCCCACTGCGGGGGCTCTGTGTAACCTTGTGGCCTGGGGTTCTCTTTGACTTAGTCTTTTTGGGCTGGTATAACAGAA
Organism: Perodicticus potto; assembly: GCA_963574655.1. Lineage (NCBI taxonomy): Eukaryota > Metazoa > Chordata > Mammalia > Primates > Lorisidae > Perodicticus > Perodicticus potto. The sequence goes on along the minus strand of CAUYRH010076146.1, from coordinate 50,534 downwards.
TACTACAGACTGGGAGGCCCAAACAAGAAGTATTTCACACGGTTCTGGAGGCTGGAAGTCTGAGACAGGGGGCAGCGTTGTTGGGTTCTCGGTGAGGGCACTCTTGCAGGTTTATGAGGACCAGTTTCTTATATCCTCATGTGGCAGACAGAATGCTCTCATCCCTTCTTCCCCTCATAAGGGCACCACTCCCAAGGGGGGAGGGGTGCTTTACCTCTGTGACCTCATTCAAACCCAATTACTTCCCAAAGGTCCCACCTCCAAATACCATCACATTGGGGCTTATGGCTTTGTTGTGGTTTGAATGTCCCCATTGACACTTTGGCTGGGGGATCTTTAAGAAGGGCTTAGGTCTTTAGGGCTGAGCCCTTTGGAATGGATTAATGCCATTATCCCAGGAGTGGGCTCCAGATGAAATGACAAATTGGCCCCCCATTTTCTCTGTCTGACTCACTTGCTCACCACAGGATGCCTTTTCATCATGCGATAAGGCCACGAGAAAGCCGTCACCTGATGTGGCCCCTTGATCTTAGACTCCCCAGCTCTGTAATGATGTGCCTAAAGAACTCTCTTCTTAATCAATTATCCAGGCAGAGATATTCTATCACAGCAGCAGAAAACTGGTTAAGAATGGCTTCAACGTATAAATCTGGGGGAAGGACATAAACCTTGAGTCCATAGCACTCTGAGTAGAGTGATTTAATTGCGTTGACACAATTCATAGGAATGCAGAGTTGGAGAGAAGGATGAAGATGCAGGTAATCCAAACCTCTGGAAAGGCTCATGGTGAAACAACATCGTAACGAGAATCTGCCCTGCCGTCATGTTCCTTGGGAAGGGATTATTTGCTGATACCTTTAGTTAAATAGTTTTAGCATCTCACAACCCTTTAGATTCAAAGAGGAAATGTTCTTTTTAGACTCTTTCTATTGCCTGTTACTACAGTTGAGCTCTGAGGTCCCTGAATTCAAGTGAAGTTGTGGATACGTTGGCTTAGATCATAGAGGACTAAGCCATTTGGGGTGTATACTGCCTTTGCTCATTTATTTATTTGTTTTAATTTGTTTTTTTAAAGTAAATTTATTTCAGGTTAATGTGAAGGTACAAACAACCATGTCAAAATATTTGATTTTGATAGTTTGTTGTTAGAGTCCCTCTTGTGGTTATGTCGCACACACGAAAGGGGTGCCAAACACTCCCACCCCATGCCCTGTCAGCGAGAGCACCCCAACCACCTCTCAGTCCTTCTCCCCTCAACTGGAAATGAGTTTCTCCTATTTGGGCATGAATTAGATGGTCTACTGGCTTCATATTCATATTGAGTACTTTGAATATTTGCTTTTCCATTCTTAAGAAAAGGGTCTTTACTAAGAAGAATGTGTTTCGAATCCATCCAGGACATGCTCACTTGTTTTTATTTTTATCTTTCTTTGAGACACAATCTCACTCTGTTGCCCCAGGCTAGAGTGCCGTGACATTATAACTCATAGCAATCTCAAACTCCTGGGCTCAAAGGATCCTTTTGCCTCACCCTTACAAGTGGCTGGAACTATAGGCTCCTGTCACCATGCCTGGCTAGTTTTGCTGTTTTTAGTAGAGATGGAATCTAGCTCTTGCTCAGGCTGGTTTTGAACTCCTGAGCTCAAGCAACAGTCTACCTGCCTCAGCCTCCCAGAGTGCTAGGATTACCGGTGTGAGCCACTGCAGATGACTACTTTTTTTTTTTTTTTTTTTGGAGACAGTCTCAAGCTGTCACCCTGGGTAGAGTGCTGTAGCGTCACAGCTCACAGCAACCTCAAACTTTTGGGATGAAGTGATTCTCTTGCCTCAGCTTTCCAAATAGCTGGGACTACAGGTGCCCGCCACAACACCAGCTATTTTTTGGTTGCAGTTGTCATCATTGTTTGGCAGCCCCGGTCTGGATTCGAACCTTCCAGCTCTGGTGTGTGTGGCTAGTGCCCTAGCTGCTGAGCCTGCAGAGGGCTACTTTAAATACCTTTTACTAACATTAAATACCTTTTACTAACATTAATATTTTATAGATGTTGCTTGAAATTTTTTGTCATAATTATTAGTTTTAGCTGGCTTGAATTGCAAGGAATTTAGGCAACATCTTGTTATTTTTTTCTCTTTCAAAACCAGAACAGTTTTGCCCATTAATGATTTCAGGGTAGAAAATTGTTGACATATTTGTATGGGTTCATATATTCTGAGCTAAAGGGCTTTGTAAAACCTGCTGTTATGTGGCTCCGAACACATCTTGTACCTGTGTATTAATGGAAGGGATTCATTGTTCACATCGAAAGGGTTACTTTGAAGACTTAGTCGTATTCTTTGGCAAAAATCATCCACCTATTTCTGTAGCCTAAATGAATGCTACTGAACTGTGAATTATTTATTTTTGGATGGTAAATGAAATTCCCTTGGTTGCTAATGCTCATGGTTATTCAACACAAGTTAACAGAGCGCCAACAATTCTAGGATCTGCGGGAATGTGGTGTGTACTAAAGATGCTCCTTTTATTCTGAAGAAACCACATTCTCCTGTTTCCTATTCAAGAGTTTATTAGCCATCTGTGCTTTCCTTGGGTAAAACATCTTTTATCTTGGGGCTATCGCTGAAGTTCTCTTAAATTTCTTGTGATATTTGTAAAGAGATAAAACACATTATCAATGTCAATCTTTTGTTTGTGAATAGAGAAAAAGAGGTGGTGCTTTCCACTTCCTATGGTCCCCTTACTAGTCTCCGACAGAGCTGTTATTTTGGATTCTTCCTTAAATTTGGGGGCCACCTTCCCTGAAGCAGGCTTTAGCAGTCAGTGGACCCCTTCTGACATTTATTAAACACCTGTTCAGTGTAAGGGAGACGCTGCTGGACACATAGTATAGTACTTCACCTTATGTTAAGATTTTGTCATATTTCCCTTGATGTCGGAACATGGGGAAAAGGTCTCAAAGGTCAGAGGGGTGGTATAAATGGGAGCAGAGATGGACATTGTCGGGCTTCATGGAAACTGTGAATTCCCTTTTCAAGTGATTCTAAAGAGATTCCACTGCTCTTTGCTCTATGTGAAGAGACAGAGCGTGTGCCACTAGAATAAAAATAGCTGTTAAAGTATTACATCATCAGAAAAAGTCTTCATTGGTCCATCAGGCATTGAGGGGAACAAGTCCACGGTTATATTTAGACAGAGTCTGTTATGCTCATTGAAATGATAATTTTAATGCAAAGACAAAGGGTAGGGGGATGACTGAGGAAGGCCACCACATTTATTTTATACCTACTGATTACTATTTCAATTGGAATATGGCATTAATTTTTATTTATATTGAATCAGTCTTCTATTTTATTTCTGTATTCCAGCCACCTGACCTAATTATGATGTCTCCCATTTAAACTGTAAAAGCGCAGGGCAATGTGTTGCTTCTAATGACTTACCTCTCTTTAAAAGTTGAATGTTAATTGAACTTGAGAATATGAAATTTCAAGATTTGTATAGTGGACAAACAGATGTACCAAAGGAAATTGTTTCCTTTTTAGTGTTCGTTTCTTCCTCGGCATTTCAACCATTGTATCTTACCACTTTGCGTTTTATGCTGTGTGCATACTGGGCTCGCTCAGTTTCTGTCATGGAGGGAGAAGGGGTTTTAGCCCCGTGCCTGCATCTTGGTGTAACCCAGCGTGCAGTCCTCCCCGGAGTTCCCTCCCTGGCTGCCTGGACTGACTGGGCTCCACGATCTGGAGGAGTCGTCCTGGACAGGAGGAGCCATGAGCCTAAGGAACAAATTTACCTGTCTTTCCCAGGAAGTTTCTGTGATGACAACAAACAGAAACTCCATCTCTCTGGCACAAATAAAGGAGGAATTATGACTTAGGCTCAGGGCATCTCACAGAAACTAAGAGCAAGAAATGTAAGGAGCGGGAACGAGGAAATTACTAGGAACAAAAGCAGCCGAAAGCCTCCCCAGGATCAGAGGATGCCGATGGGGAGCTTGGATTAGAGTGAGGGGCACTCAGGAAGGTGGAGCACAGAGGTTGGTGAGGATGATAAACTCTGAATTAACAGCCCAGTGTTGGTGTTTAATATCTGCCAGGCGCTGTGCTAAATACTCCTGCGTATTACCTAATTTATTCTCAAGACACTTCTTCCACAAGGCAAGAATTAGTAGCCCTCAGTAAAAGACAAGGACACCAAAGCTTAATTAAGTAACTTGAGCAGAGTGACGGATCCTCTCCTGTGCCTCCCTCTCCAGTCCCAGGGGCCTTCCCTGCGACACTCCATGGCATATGTGTCTTTCTCCAGAACATAGCTTCTTCACTGGTGTTTAGGAAAATAAGTATGGTTAGGAATTTAAAACAAGAATTTAAAATGTTTTCATCACATGCCAATAATGGGGAAGCAAACAGAATGTCAGTGTCATTGGTGTTTAGGGAATAAGAGACGGTCGGAGCCCCTGCGGAGACCTGAGCTGGGTGGAGAGAAGCCCAGCCCTGTGGGACTCCGCAGATACTATAGAGACGAGTTACTCCTTTTGTGCCTGAACTGTGTTTATTTTCTGTTGTTTAAAGCTTATGTTTAATAGGTTCAAAGATTGCTTTCATCATAAAAATAGGGTTGTATTTTTAGTAAAAATTTAGGTAGAGCTCTTTCTTATCAGCTGATTTTTTTCTTGTCGTAAATTTTCTCCTTACATGTAAAGTATGAAATATTAGGAGAGAATGTGGCACCAGTGGGAGAAACTGGACTTTGACCAAACCAGTTGCATCCTCTAGGCCTCAGTTATCCTGTTGGTAAAACAAACTAGGCTTACACTGTTGGTGGGATTGCAAACTAATACAGCCTTTTTGGAAAGAAGTATGAAGAAACTTTCAAGAACTAAAGGTAGATCTTCCATTTGATCCCTCAATCCCATTACTAGGTATCTACCCAGAAGAAAAGAAATCTAATTTTACCATAGGGATATTTGCATTAGAATGTTTATCATAGCTCAATTCACAATCAAAAGATATGGAAACAACCCAAGTGCCCACCAACTCATGAATGGATTAATAAACTGTGGCATATGTAGACTATTCAGCCATAAAGAAAGATGGAGACTTCACATCTTTTGTATTTACCTGGATAGAGTTGGAGAACATCCTCTTAAGTGAAGTCATAAGAATGGAAAAGCAAGCATCCAATGTACTTTATACTAATATGAAACTTTTTGTAGATGAACAAACACAAACCCACACAAGTAAAAAACCCAATTAAATTCAAGTGGGGGGAGGAGGAAGAGAGAGATGGGAGGGATTGGTATGTAGTGGGTATAAGGAAAGGGTATATGGCACACCTCCTGGGTGAAAGGCTCAGCTACAACTTGGACTTTACCTAACAAACACAATATAACCTAATGGTTTGTATGCATATGTTAATCTGAAATTAAAAACAAAAACACAAAAAACAAAGTAGGCTTATTACAAGCTATGGTAATCAAGACAGTGTAGTAAATAGATCAGTGGAACAGACTAGAGAGTCCAGAAATAGATTTACATATATATGACAAGTAATTAGAAAAATGTTTAAGGGCAGTTCAGTGGTGAAAGGTTGTCTTTTCAATTAATAGTGCTGAAAAAATTGAATACCCATATGTGAAAATAAGAATTTTGATTCATACTTTGTATCATATATGAAACCTAACTCAAAAAGGAACATAGCCTAAATGTAAACTTAAATCTATAAAACTTCCAGAAGAAATCATAGGAAAAATTCTTCACAACCCCAGCTTAGGGAAAGCTTTTTTAAGATACAATACTATAAGGATGATCCATAAATGTTGGGGACCAGCCCCAAACTATGCCCTGAGTTCCCTCCCAGGGGCTGGTGGAGACAAGAGGATGAGGGAAGAGCTGGGTTGAGGTTAGGTGGCTGAGGACCGGAGGACAGCCCCTTGCTCCAGGCTAGCTCCATTTTTATTGCATACACCATTGTTTTGATCATCAATCTAATGGAGGAAGGCTAACCCTTATGTCATGGTTCTTGCTGGCTTGCATTTTCTAACTAAACTATTTCTTTAGCTAACTATGGTAATTAGACCGATTTACTTTTTACTGTTATTGCTCTTAATTATTTATGATCTTAACACAAACAGAGCATGGGACAGGGAACACAGTCCAGGAGCAGGATGTCAAAGCAGACCCCAATTAGACCACGCACACAAATCACAGGGGTGGCAAGTAACACTCAAGAAGTCTTGTGCTCAGATGGACTGACCCTTCTTAGCATACCAAGGTGACAGAAAAAAGGAGATATTTTTCTCCTTATCTAGTCCTGAGAGACTCTTTTTCCCTTTAATGAGGTTGAAACATTCTGCATTTCCTAACCCCCCAAAAGTACTCTTCCAGAGAGGTGAGCTTTGCCTGCTCCATGACCTCGCAGGGCAATCAAGCTGGGGGACGGGTGAAGTTCCTGCAGGGTAGCCTCAACGTCTTAAAGGGCAAGGCATCCGGGCAGTGCATTTTGCACCAGATTTTGGGTTTCTCTGATCTACTCTCCTGTCCTATTCCCTTTTGCCCATCACCTGGAATCATTTTCTTAATTCATTTCCTAACCTATTGACAACAAACAATTGAATATTGGCTTTAAGCTTATTAAGTTATTTCTAGCAATGCAGGCACATCAAGATATGACTCTTCCCTTAAGTACCCATATGTACATCTGCACATTAAAAAAAATTTGAAAAATTGGACATGATCAAGATGAAAACTTTTGCTCCTTAAGGGAATGAAAAGTCAAGGCATAAATTGGGAGTAAATATTTTTGAATCATGTATTTTATTTTAAAAACCCTTGTAACCAGGACATATAAAGAACTATAAAATTTAATAATAAAATAAACTATCCAATAAAAAAGTTTAAAAGATTTGAATGGACATTTCACCAAAGAAGATAAACACAAGAAAAGATGCTCTACATTATTAGTCAGTAAAACTGCAAATTATAACCTCAGTGAGATCATACTACACCTATTTGAATGGCCAAACTGAAAAAAAGATTGACCATACCAAGTGCTAAAGAGGACACAGAGCAATAAGAACTATTATATGTTCCTGGTAGGAATGAGTATCAAGTAGTCCAGCCCTTTCCTGAAACAATTAGGCAGTTCTTTTAAGAAGATAAACCTATACCTACCATGCATTTCAAGCACTTCCACTCCTAGGTATTTACCTAAGAGAAGTGAAAGTGTGTGTCTACACATGAATGATCATAGCAGCTTTATTTATACTAGGCCCAAACTGTCAACAAGTGAGTAGATAAACGTGGTGTATTCATTCAATGGAACACTGCTCAACAATAAGAAGGAATGAGTGAGGCGCCTGTGGCTCAAGGGAGTTGGGCGCCGGCCCCATATGCCGGAGGTGACGGGTTCAAACCCAGCTCAGGCCAAAAACTGCAAAAAAAAAAAAAGAAAAGAAAAGAAAAACAACAAGAAGGAATGAATTCTTGCTATCAAGCACCATGAATGAACCTCAAAATAATTATGGTTGATGAAAGAAGCCAGAGAAAAGAGTGCATATTGTCTGATCGCATTTGTATGAAATTTTTAAAATGCAAACTACTCTGTATTGAGAATGCAGACTGGTCTTTGCCTTGTGACTGAAGGGTGCAGGGAAACATTAAAAGCAGAAAACTTCGGGAGGTGTGGAACTGTTCATTATATTGATTTTGATGGTGGATTCATGGCTGCATATATAGGCCAAAAGTTATCAAATAATGTACTTCAGCTATGCACACTGCATTGTAGGTTAGACATACATCAGTAAAGCTGTTTAAAGTGAAGCAGATCGGGCCCAACACTAATGCAGAGGCAGGTACTGCCGTATTAACCAGGAATTTTATTAGACCGTGCACAGGTAATTCCAGAGCTAGCTCTGACAAACTCTCATACTGCTGAGGTGTCTATTCCCTTTACTCAAGATGGTTAAAAGGCCCTTTGGCTTTTGTGAATAATGCATTATTTTAATTTTTTTTTTTTTGAGACAGAGCCTCAAGCTGTCACCCTGGATAGGGTGCTGTGGCATCACAGCTCACAGCAACCTCCAATTCCTGGGTTCAAGCGAGTCTCCTGCCTCCGCCTCCCAAGTAGCTGGGACTGCAGGCGCCCGCCTCAACGCCCGGCTATTTTTTGGTTGCAGCCGTCATTGTTGTTTGGTGGGCCCTGGGCTGGATTTGAACCCACCAGCTCAGGTGTACATGGCTGGTGCCTTAGCCCATTGAGCCACAGGCGCTGAGCCTATTTTAATTGTTTTTAAAAGATGCCTTATAGATTGATGGTAGGAAAATGGGTAAGTGGGGATCTGAATTATGAGCTGAGTTTACTCTGTGGGGATGGCTTTGGGCCTCTGTGTTTGCCTGTCATTAAGACAAAAACCAAAAGGGGGTGGGGGTGGTTTGTTGGAGGAAAACAGTTCTATTAACTCTCTTCTCATTTTCAAAAGCCCTGTCACCTGTGCTGCTGTATGTAAATGAACTAAATGAGATATCCAGTGCTCTAACCTCCCCTCAGCTGAAAAGGCTGCAGGCAGAAGTCAGGTGGGTTTTTTTTTTTTTTTTTTTTTGCATTTTTTCCCCTAGTGCCTTTAAAGCACCTGCCTATTCCAATCGGTAGTGAGAGAAAGTAGAAAGGGGAGGAAGGTGGGTGGGTGTCTTTTTTGCAGCAGCTGTGAAAAAGTTGTGAATCTTACTTGTGATGGTGGTTTCACAAGTGTAAACATCTGTCACAACTCACCAACTTTTTTGCTTTAAATGGATACAGTTTATTCTCTGTAAAATCTACCTTAATGAAGTTGTTATTTTTCAAACTCCACACCTTTCTGCCCTCTGCCATAGAACAAAGTGGAATCACACACAATTGTTAATAAAATAATTGTGTCATTGCCTCCCTGAGTAACTATCCTTAGGAAACAAGACTTAAAAGCTCTCTTTTAGTTGTTCAACCATACTCCTACATATTAGTTTTTATTGTTAAACTCAGATGTTATTTATTTATGTCTGCATTTTTTAAAATTTTAGATTAATGTGAGAGTACAAACAACCAAATCATAATACTTGAATTTGTTAGTAGTTGTGTCCTGCACCCCGAAGGTGTGCAATACACCACTACACTGCGCCCATTCAGTGGGAGCACACCAAACCCCCTCCCTCGCTTCCCCTCCCTGCAACTTGAATTGAAATGAGTCTTTTTCCTACATGGGCAGGAATTAGACTGTCTACTGGCTTCATATTAGTATTGAGTACACTGGATATTTGCTTTTCTATTCTTGTGATACTTTACTGAGACGAGTGTATTTCAACTCCATCCAGATTAATACAAAAGATGTGATGTTGCTATCTTTTTAATGGGTGAATAGTATTCCATGGTATACATATAATTTGTTAATCCATTCCTAATGGGCATTTTGGTTGTCTCTACATCTTGGCAATTGTAAATTGAGCTGCTGTAAACAATCCAGCACATATGTCCTTACGATAAAATGATTTTTTTCTTCTGAGTAGATGTTTGCTTAGTAGTGAGATTTCAGGGCCAAAGAGGAAAGATTTTATGAAGACGACTTCCATGGCAATTGCAACAACAATAAAAATCAACAAATGGGACTTAATTAAATAACAATCAAAGCAAATAGACAACCTTCAGAATGGGAAAAGATACTTGCATATTATGAATCGGACAAAGGTTTGATATTAGGATGTATACTATGAATCTGACAAAGGCTTGATCACTAGGCAAGAGACATGAATAGAACCTTCTATAAGGAAAACAGACAAATGGCTAACAAACATGAAAAAATGCTCATCGTCAGAGGAATGCAAATCAAAACCACACTGACATGTCCCTTACCCGTAGTAAAATTAGCCCACATCACAGAATCCCCAAAGTTGCAGATGCTGGTATGGATGTGGAGAGAGGGTTACACTTTTACAGTGTTGGTGGGACTACAAACTAATACAACCTCTTTGGAAAGAAATATGGAGTATCCTCAAAGAACTCAAATTATGTCTGTATTTCTAAGGGCAGTATCAAGTGTGAAATTGAGGCTGTTTCTTTCAGCTCATTGTCTTACTACATTCTGGCTGCAATAACAGTATACCAGAGATTGGGTAATTTTTTATTGCTCACAGTTTTGGAGACTGTGAAATCCAAAGTCAAGGCAGCAGCAGAGTTGGTGGCTGATGAAGGCTGGTTCCTCACAGATGGCTCTGCCTTGCTGTGTCCTCATGTGGCGGCAGGGACAAGGGACAAGGCAACTCCCTTCAACCTCTTACAAGGAGACTAATCCCATTCATAAGGGTTTTGCCCTCCTGATTTCTCTAATATCCCATACTGTCACATGGGATATTAGGTTCCAGTGTATGAAATTTGGAGAAACACAAACATAACCCTAACATTAACTGAACATGACAAAAAATGTGAATATTAGTCTTGTCTCCTCCAAGCTGTGAGCTCGGAGGCAGTGCAGGCATCAAGGTGGTGGCCTTCTCAGTCTTCCAGAGACCAAGCAGTTTGTATTTTTCCCCTAGTGCTGAATAATAAATACTTGGCTCGGTGCCTGTAGCTCAGCGGTAAGGGTGCCAGCCACATACACTGGGGCTGGCAGGTTCAAACACGGCCTGGGCCTGCTAAACAACAATGACAACTGCAACAAAAAAATAGCCAGGCATTGTGGTGGGCGCCTGTAGTCCCAGCTACTTGGGAGACTGAGGCCTGAGAATTGCTTGAGCCCAAGAGTTTGAGTTTGCTGTGAGTTGCGACGCCAGCACTCTACTGAGGGCGACTTGGTGAGACTCTGTCTCAAAAAAAAAAAAAAAATGTTTACTTGTCAGTTGACTGAATCCCTGCTCCCTCCACCCCAGTTGTTCTGAATTACCCACAACTGTTCTACTCCACAAGTCCCCTAGTTTACATAGACCCAGCTGAAAAGATGCTCAGGACCGATGAGCCAGACATTGAACCTGCCTTCACAGCAGGCTTTGCGTCTCTCTTCATGATGCCTCCTGTGGTCAGGTCCTTGGGAAGCCTCTGGTTGGAGTGAGGGACACCCGTCCTTTCCTCTTCGGTTCTTTGGAGGACGAGCACGCCAAGGCAGGCAGAGTGCCTGGCTCTTGTGTTAGTGTGGAATAGGCACACGGTTCTCTCTCTCCATCCTGTCCCGTTTATATAATCATCCATTAGTTCCAAGTTACGCATTAACAACTTTCTGTCTTTTCCTGTAAGATTTGATTTTTCTTCCAGTGATGAAATGAATCGTTCACTGGTACATGTGTGAATTTCCTGAAAAGGACAGAATCCAAGGGCTTGAGATTCTCAGTTTTCAAGATTCTTGCTGTAAATAACTGAATTCATGGTGGAAATGAATCTGTTACTTAACACTGGCCTGCTACCTGCAGAAGGCTCCTGGGTGACATTAAACTTCTCTTCCTTCCTGAGCTCTTAGGCAAGCTTCAGCGGTTCTCCCCATAGGCAAGTACACTGTGTCCTTTCCAAGTTTTATCAATTATTGACTTTACAGTGACTGTGCTCAAAAAACAAGGCTGATGAGGGTAATTGATGCGCTATTAAGAAATCTACAACTGCATCAGTAGGACAGAGACTATTGCCATAGGAAATAAAACTGCTGTGTAAAACCTGCTTTGTGGGTAATTTTTAGTTGGGGGATCCAGGCTTAGATTAAGAAATTCACTTTGGATTCCCAGATATCCATTAAAAAGAGTTCCAAAAGCAGTTTTTATTAAATTTACTCACTTAATGTCTGTATTCTTATTGACTACCAAATGCTTTGTCCTAACCAGAAGGCTGCCAAGAACATCAAGATAACCATAGCTTTACATTGCAGAATCTTGTCAGAGAGTGCACTTTCTTTAAGGAAGTATTCTTACCTGTTCATTTAAAAAATGTCATTCTCTCATTTTCTAAGCTGAGGCAACATTTAAAGGGAAAAGTTACTTTAAAACATGTCATTCAACTTAGTCATATTTAATAACTAGAGAATTGGGTACTGGTAGTTATTTGACATGGAAGTGTCTGGTGAACAAACTAGAACGGCTTCTGACAAGTGCACAGGTCTGCCGTCAGCAACAGTGAGAAACGGCAGGACCTGGGTGCTGGGATCGTTGGCTTTCCTGGTGGCTGATTGGAAAGGACATGGAGGATCAGATGTGGTAGCTCGTGAGGGCGGCAGGAGAGGAGGCTGCACCGGGAAGAATGAGGGGTTGTTTTGACCTTTCCTTGTCTCCTGGCTGGCTCGGTCCCGGCCTTAGATTACGAAACATGTTCTGGAAATTATTTCCAGAGGGCACACATCCCTATGGTGACAGCTTATTTCTGGATTCCTGGTGCAAATGCCTGGACTCTGATGACATTCAGGGGTGTGTTTCATGGCCCATCATCTGATTAGTCACTGAATTCTAAGGACTTTCCCTGCTGGCTTCTGGTCAGAGCACATGAGTGCAGAAGCAAAATTAACTTGTTTATTCCTCCAGGCTCTTTTGAACAGGCGGTGAAGTCAGACCCTCCTTCCTGCCTTGGGTGTCACCCTTTGTGGAGGTACCTGGCCATCTAGAAATGAAATATTCTGGCTCTTCATAGGGAAATGGTTTCTAAGGCAGAGTTCTTTGAGGCTTCTTGTAATGATAGGTGATCTTTATGTTCGAAGAGACAATTTGGTCACCTCTGCAAAATCTTGGAATGCAAAGCTATTCTGTAGCATAATCTTACAAATGACCCTCGGTGATACTCTTCTGAATAGAGTGCTTTTGTTCTTCCTAATTCTACGGTTATATCTGCCACCCCTCACCCCTCCCCACCCAGCGAGGTACACAATGTCTCAGGAGGTCACTGGTTGCACTGGGAGGTGGGGTCGTCATGGCATAGACCAGCAGTTCTCAACCAGTGGGTCGCAACTCCTTTGGGAGTCTCCTGCATATCAGATATTTACATACGATTCATAACAGTAGCAAAATTACAGTTATGAAGTAGCAATGAAAATAATTTTATGGTTGGGGGGTCACCACAACATGAGGAACTATATTAAAGGGTTGTGGCATTAGGAAGGTTGAGAACCGCTGGTGTAGACAGAGTTGAAGTCAGACTCCTCTATGCCTTACCAGGCTAATCTCTACAATAGGTGTAGTAATAGAAACACCGTCACATTGCTTTGGGGAAGATTAAATGAGATCCTGACTGTCTAGCACTTAATAAAGGGCAAGATTTGGGTCATTTTTGTGATCACCACTATTGTCATCTGTTATCTTCTTTATATCGGAGAAATTAAAAACTCCTGATTCAAAACCACTTGCATGTTCAGAGCAAGACTCTAGGGGAGCCAGGAGTGAGCACTAATCTTGTAGCTGCCTGGAGCAGTCGCATCACAGGCTCCTTTTGTCCAAAGCTGGCTCTTCATTTGTGTCCCCTGAGGGTGGTGGCCTGGTCTCCAGAGTCAGAGCCAGGTTCCATCTGCTTTAGCTCTGGCGGGTGGTGTGTGGTGGAGACTTAAGTTTCTGGGTTTTCTCTAAGGCTCAGGGCTCCAGTGTACCTCTGGAAATCTTGGTTTGGTTGGGGACCCTGCCTGACCTTGGCATTTGACCTTGAGAACATCATTTCTCTTGTGCAGGCCACAGTAAAATAGAGCGACTGGTCTCAGCCGATCCTAAGTTTCCTCCCCTCCTAAAATCCTGTGGTTCGCTGATCATACTTGAGATCAGGTGGGCTTCATTGGTGCACTATTTCCTCCAAAAGCTATGGACCTTGAGTGTAGGTTGAGGGCAGGCCCAGACAGGGATGTCACTCTCTACTCGTGGGTGAAGGCCACCATGTCTGGGAATGGCAGCATACTGGATGGGGCACACCTTCTTTTTCCTGCCCACCCCCCATCTTTCCCTTTAAAGAACTGAAGGCTTTATTGGATCGGGGGCTAAATCCACACACCACACAGGGCCCATTCCCACTGCTAGGCATCTTGTAGCTGCTGCCCCTGTCGGCAGCTGGCAGCCTCTCTGGGCCCCGGCTTCTTTGGTGCCATCCACAGGCAGCAGCCAGGAGTCGTTCCCAGTGGGTTCTCCAAGCCTTGGCCTGGGGTTTCAAGCCAGCTCCTCCCTCTCTTAACAAGCATGCAACTCTGGGCAAGTCACAAACCCTCAAAGCCTCATTTCTTCCCTTTTAATATGCGAAAAATACTATTTAATTTGGGAGGTTGTGGTGCAGATTAAAGCTCACGGAAACCTATCCATGGTTGGCATAGGGCCTGGCTCTTGGAAAGGCTCTGAGAACAGAGAGCTCTTTGATTGGCACAGCTGGGGCACATGGACCCTCGGTCCTTGGAAGGGGAGAGACACAAAGGGTGCGGTTGGCATAGGGCTGGCCAGAGGAAGAGTAGGGATGGGAAGCTGGTTGTCATTGAACCTTTGGCCTGTGGTAGGTAGCTCCTGCCCGTGGTAGGTAGCTCCTGCCATCTCAGATCTCAGGACTATGGTCCGCATAAGACGCGGTGCAGAGTCGTCCTTGGCCCTTGAGTATGTTCTTCCCCTCACCGGGCACTCTCCTCTGATGGCTCTCAAGCAAATAACATTATTTTAATCTGCCAGAATGTTCCCACAGGAGTCGAAGACAAACTCTGAAGCCCATTCGTTTGTAAAACATTCCAGCCCTAATTTTAATTTGTAAAAACATGATCTCAGGCATTCGTTTACTTTGGTGCCATCAGCACTTTGCTCGGATTTCCGGTCTTTTGGCAAACAACTGTCCCATCCCACGATGATTCGTGATTTTTCCATCCAATGCAATTAGACACGTCCTTGGAATTAGTGTTTCCTAGCGTATTGGACTAGGGAACAAATGTCAGAGTGCTGAGAAAATGAAACGGGAGATGTATATTTGTCTTCTGTCCTTGTGTCTCTTGGTAGCTCCTTGTAGGAGGAGTTTAAAATCGTGGTGAGATGTTGGCATGTCTGGGTCCAGGGCGTGAGCCAGGTTGGCAATTCATGTCTGTGAGTTGATCCACTCATACTGACGAACAACCTTGTCAGTCACGTTGCCCCTGTGGATAATTGGGTTCTTCATGTTTGCTGAAATAAGGAGTAAATTTGCGTTTTTATCAATGCTGTCCAACTTCAGGGCATTTTGTGAGAGCTTCTCTCTGGGAGTAAATCAGCGGGCTCCCTGATTTCAGGGCCAGCCCTGGGAACAGGAAAGGTTCTTCCTTTGTGAAAGCTGGCCTAGAAATTCTGGTCTATCATAGCATTCATTTGGAAGGTCCATTGTAAGCAAGGGAAGTTAAATGGTGGGTGGGGAGGCTCCAAAGGAGACAAAAGAACTTGCCAGACTCTTGCTTTGTGTGTTCATGTGTGGTATTATATGTGGCAGGGGGCTCTTCTGCACACCTGTGGCAGCCTGTGTGTAGTGGTTCCAATTCTCATCTTGAGAAGGATTCTCTCTGCACTTGGCATTGCTGAGATCAAGGAGAGAGCTCAGAACTTGCAAGAATTGACTCCAGCCGGACAGCCTAGGAGTGAGCCGACTGAAAATATGTGTGTATGTTTATAAAACATATACTGTATACCATATAAATATATTTGAGAGGGAATAGAAAGAACAGGAAAGGAAATACAGGCATTTTGGTTTAAATCCACTTTTTTAGAAGTCCAACTTTTCATAGTTACTTCTTGTTCCTCTTAACAAAATAGGTCTTTGAATATTTTTTTGTGTTTTCACTTGTTTGATATCCAGCTTCTCTGCCACCCTAGGAGCTCCAGGAGACCGTGTGTCTCTCTTATCTATCCCTGGATCTCTAGGGCTTTCCTTGGTGCTTGGCACTTAGTAAATGCTCAATAAAAATACTTGAAGAATGAATGCGTGACCTGGCTTCCATAAAAGAGACCTTTATTTAACAGAAGAAGAAAAATGGTAGCCGAAAATGTTTCCTTTGAAAGTTTGGCAGGGCTCTGTTATCGATGTTGTCATCTCTGGTAAAAAGTATAGTTCTGAGGGGGCTTCTACTCTCAGCAAATTAATAAGATAACCATTCTGGGAGCCTCATGTGAAAAATAGCCAGTGAAGACTCGGAAAAGGAAGATGGCAGCTGGCTGGAACTGAAGTGTGAATGTTGATAAGAGCACAGAAATGCCCGGGCTACCCCTTCTGGTTCATTCACACATTATCACATGATTGCCTCGCCTTGATAAAGTCAACTGAAATAAGCTTGGTAATCTCTCCTCTCAGCCCCGCTCTATACATCCTCACTCAGCAGAGAGGCTGGACAAGTGTGCAGCTCTCTACAACTGCAGGGTGATAACCTTGGGGATACCCCCTCAAATCTGTTCACACGGCTCAGATCAGTGGGTAACGCCTATCTCAGTTGTGAGAGTAAGTGTAGACAGGAGTGGTTCTCACACCTGATCGAAGTCTTAGCTGCTGTGCACACACTCTCTGGGGGTTTTGTTGTTGCTAAAATGCTCATCCATGTAAATGAGTGGATTTAGGGAAAGACGTTGTTCTTTTTGGTTGCTCGGATGCTTTGAAGGCCTTTCCTATGATGGGGAATTTTCTGACTTAGGAGTCCATGACTTTTCAAATCAGGAGCTGAGCTCACTTCCCCAGGCTTCCTTGAAGGTAGTGTGTAAGCACGAAACTCCAGACTCCACTAACCAGATGCATTCTCGCCAGGCTTTGCTTAGAACCTGTGAATGGAGGAAGCAGGCTTAAGGGGACCCATTCTGTCCAGGGTAGTGGTCACTACATCCATTGTCCACAACTGCAGTGAGGAAGGCTCCAGAATAAGCATCCTTCAATGAACCATTGGTATTTCCTGTGGAGCTGCTTGGTATTTCTGGTGGAGCAGTTCTGTGGTGTGATTTGAGTAATATTTGGGATCTGGTCCTCCGGCCTTCTAGAAATTCCCTGGGCTACCCTGTAGTGAATTCCTTCTCTGCTTAAACCAGTCAGAGTAGTCAATCTTATTGGCCACCAAGAACCCTGGATGATGATGTGGGTCATTCACATTCCAGAACCCACAGAGGTGTGAATTATCACTAGAATCGCTTTGGGACTCCCTGTCAGACCCCTGCTGGTTAACCACAGAAAGTTGTTCTTCATTTCAGAGCATTAGTTGAGGAAGGCTTAGGCCTGGAGACCTCTAGGTTGGCCTGTTTGTGGATGTGCTTCCTCCCTACTTGAAACATGGCGCTTCTCCAGGGAGATGGGGAGGGAAGGGGCAGTGGTTGGAATCTTGGGTTAAGCAGTTAAGAGAAACTTAGATAACTCAGAGTTTGGGTTTATCTTATCAATTGCTAAAGTGTGCAATTCAGTCCTTTGCAGATTTCCTCCATCTCTAAAGTCTAGAATCAAGGATATACATCTTCCTACGAGGGTTTTCTTCCGATCTTTCCAAAGTGGTACCTGCCATGAACTGATAGCATATGCTATAAGTTTATGTTGGCATCTGCAGGAGGATATGCAATTTATTTTGTGGGAAATGGTAATTCTTCTAAATGATCTCTCTTCAAAGTTGTTACTGTTTTACATTTCGCTATCACGATTATGTGCTCTGTGGTACAGGAGCTCTCATAGCTGATAAAACAAAGACACTGAGAAGCCCTGAAGGAACCCAGCCTGCCTTTCTGAGACTAAATTGTGGGGAATTCACACAGTGACCTCCATGTACAGGTAGTTTGCGAAGGTTTCTCCAGAAGCAGGGAGATAATAGAGACACCCTTTGTAAGTACTAAATGGTATCCGGGTAATTGCTTTAGTCTTTCCCTGTATTATTTTCAGATGATTCAATGTGAGGTAACAAAATGGGCAAAAACAAACAGGATAACCTCCTGAACGTTAGTAAGTAAGTTGAGACCTTGGGCGTTCTAGAAAATCATGCATCGTATGGAGTAACTCAGTCCCCACAGACCTGAGTGAAATACAAGCTATTAACATTTGATATCATTGGGTCTCCGCTGGATATCAGGAGCTGTTGTTTAATCTCAGTGTGTACCCTCCTGCGCCTGCCTTCATTTAAGGAAGGGTCCAGGGCCGAGGAGATCTGGCCAGCACCTCCAAGCACCTCTCCAAACTAATACTGGTGTAGAGGAACCTTGCAATTTGAGGAAGGGTACAGAACCTTCCTAATTAGTTTCCTCCCTGTGAGTGCTGTGCAAGACCAGCCAAACTTGGTGGATGGCCACAGACTAACTTGTTATGTAAACTCCAGTTTCATGAATGCCTGGTGAGCAGTCACTCCCCTCTTTCCCCCTCTGGCTCTGTCTAGACACCCCCTTTCTCAGGTCCTCAGATGTGTCCGGTGTCTGCTCGCCTCTGCCTGGAATTTGCTCCCCAGCCCAGCACATCTTTAACCTTTAACATCACCAAGGTGTCCATTCCTTCCAGCTGCCAGACCCCCGAGGCCAAGGCCATCTCTGGGGCCCGTTTTGTGGATTCCCACATCACTCTGTACTTTCTTGTCCTAATAGCGTTTGTCACGTTGCTTTGTAATTGCTTGTTGATTTGTCTATGTTCTCTACCAGACCTAAACTTGGTGATGACAGGGACCATTTCTAATCTCTGCCCTCCCAGTGCCTGGCCTGTAATTGGCAACAATACGTAGTTGTTAAATGAGTCAGTTGTTTAACCAGACTGTGTCATTAATAAGTGTCTATGATGAGTCTGGAACTGTACTGTGAGCAATGAAGGATTCAAGGGAAGAAAAACAGCCCCAGCTCAGCCATTTATGATCTCTGTGACCTCGGGCAAGATATGTACTTTGCCTCTCTCAATATCATGATCTTTTTCTGTGAAATGAGAAGGAACGCCTTCCTCCAGACATTGTAAGGATTATATAAAACAGTTAACATCAAGAGTGGGGTGCATAGGAAGCACACTTCAGCTGCTATGATTATTATCTGTCATCAAGGAGTGAACTGGCCGGCAGTAGTGAGGGACCCAAAATAAAAGATTAAGAAATCTAAGAAATAGTTCCCTCCCTCCCTTCCTTTTCCCCTCCTTCCTGACCTCCTTCCATTCTTTAATTCATTCATTTCTTATGTTGAAATTCTGATGAAAGTCAGAGAAAGGAAAGATCACTGTGATTTGAGAAAGTGATAAGAAGCATATGAGATCAGATCTCTTTATCTCTTGGGCATTTTTGAGAGCAGACACTTCAGCGAAACACTCAGCATGCCAAGAACTATGTTATGTTTTGCATATGATTACATTCTCATCCAATCTACTTAATTCAATTCAGTAATTTACTTAATCCACTTTACATACATATACATTACATCTTCACAGCAACTATATGAAATACTGTTATCCCCATTTTAGGAATGTGGAAGCAGGCACAGAGAGGTTAAGTCATTTGCCCAAGATCACACAGCCAGTAGGTGGTAAAACCAGTATCAGACCCCAGGCAGGCTGGCTCTACAAGTCAACTTGGCAGAAATGCCCCTGGGAACACATGCATGGTGAGAGGACTGGACGCCAGAGACACCGTCCTTTAGTGGTTTCTGCTTGGGCAAAGGGTTAAGATCGCATTGAGCAGTGGAGTGGCCTGTCGGCGGAGTGTGTTTTGCAGAAGTGAATGGTGGTTTAGAGGTGGGCTTGTAGGACGTGTATCCGGATCAACACCTGGGAAGGGAGGAGAAGTAACAGAGGAGAGAAGAGGAAGTGGGGCTGTAATGCCGCCCTGTCCTCCCGGGCCAGGAGAACGTTGTTGAACAATACACAGAACAAAGGGCCCAACTCTTTGGACGAAGGTCAAGCTACATCAGGCTTTGCCTAGACTTGACTTGCTGCGGATTAAAACAGAGAGTCTGAAAATTAACCTAATGATGCCCGTGCAAGATGAACCCAAATGGGAGAGGCTGAGCATACTGTTGATGCACCAAAAGGACATCTCACGTTAACTTTCACTCTCTACCCCATTCCCCATGGCACACGGGGTTGGACTGACAAAACACGAAGTAATGCAATTAGAGATGGAAGAAGTTAGGCCAAAACTAGCTGGTAGAGCCAAGAACTTAACTGAGGTGCAGCCTGCTATTCCATGATGCAGTGACCCTGGTGTGTGTTTGGTGGATGGTGATGATATTCAATCCGACGTTGGTACATGAAAACTGTTCCTTACTTGTTAAATTACCACATTAACAGCGAGTGCTACTGGTTTGATTTGCACCTGATACGATAAGAAGCTAATTATATGACAGGGTGACCCACGTGGCAGGGCACTTTCAGTCCTAGCAACACAATATTTATCTGTACCGAAAACAGTCAAGCTAATTCAAGATGCAATCTTTTCCAGAGACATAGCCAGTGCAATAAAAAACAACTTTCCCCATTCCTCATACTCTGGAGATGCTCTCCAGGTGTAGGAAATACAACCATAGCTTATTTTTATTTTTGTCTTTTAGAAATGACTTACGGATGTCCTTTCTTGTAAGTATTTTTGTATTAAATAGTCTTAATAAAAATATGTGATTAATGACAGGACACAGAAACACAGAATCCTAGACTTTGTTTGCACTTGCAGTTTTTAAAAAGATAGAATCTTAAGCTTTATCTTTTATTTGTAGATTTTGTCTGATTATAAAAGAAAGACACAGATGGGAAAATTTTTCAAAATACTTAAAAGAAAATTAGGAATCATAGAGATTATCACTATTAAGATCGGGGGATGTATAGTTTCTTTCTTCCTTTTTTTTTTTGCTTTAATCTGTTTCAAAATAAGTAACATTTTTTATAAGTTGTATAAAGTATGTCTATGTGTGGTGCGGGTGTGTATATAATACAGGAGTAGACCAACTGTGACTTACACTCATTTGCCTTCTCGTGCTGCAACAGTGGACTTGAATATCAGTAAGGAAGACTGGCCTGCAAAGCCAAATGCACTAGCCAGCCCTTTACAGAAAAGTTTTCCAATCCCTGGTTTCTTCTTTTGTTTTGTTTTTGAGACAGAGTCTTACTCTGTCACCGTGGGTGGAGAGCCGTGGCGTCATAGCTCATAACAACTTCAAACTCTCAGGCTCAAGAGATCTTCTTGTCTTAGCCTCCCGAACAGCTGGGACTACAGGTGCCTGCTACGACACCCGGCTAGTTTTCTCTATTTTTAGTAGAGACGAGGTCTCATGTTTGCTCAGGCTGGTCTCGAGCTTGTAAGCTCAGGTGATCCACCTGCCTTGGCCTCCCAGAATGCTGGGATTACAGGCATGAGCTACCTTGCTCAGCCCAATCCCTGTTTTAACATGTCAAGGATCCTATACCATCATATGTTCTTCAAAACCGTGCTTTCAAGAAGTGCATGGTGTTCAGGTGAGTGATTTGAAGTCACACTTGACCTCCCCTTGTCCCTTAGTGCACACAGTCTGTCTGTGGGGAGGGTGTTCCTCTTGGTTCTGTCTCCACAGCATGTCCTGTGCGCCCTGCCCTCAGCCCTCCTGCACCCCCTGCTCCTTCTCTTGCACCTGAGGAAGCTGGTCCCCAGGTAGTCAAAAGCTGATTATTTTGGTGACTCCCAATGCAATGTGACCTTGAACATGAGGCGACCATACCCTTTCCATTGCCAAGGTCTAAGTAAAGCTTTTGGCCACCTTGAATATATAGACTTCCAGAAAAATGTACATAAAGAGTCACTTTTTCTATTAATACTAATTATACTTTTCGTAAATTCACTGCCTGCTAATTTCATTATGTTAAGATATGTAAAAATTACTTATTCTTTACATAATACATTAGTTTTAAAATGCAGCTTTTCCTGTTCTCTCTGTATCTCTCTGTGTGTTCTCTCTGTTTATTGAAACAGGCCACTTTTTGAGTCTAACACATTTCCTAGAACAAACTTTCTTCACTAATAAGTAGAAATAGAGAAAGTTAAAACATTGAAGTCACTGGAAATTTTACTAAGCTGTGAACAACTATTTTGATTAGTGTTCATCACATGGCCACTTACTATGTGACTTTCTGAAGAAACTTCTGAAAGCCTATCTATAAGGCCTTTTCATTTGTGAGGCTACACACCCAAAGAATTATGAAATCTGTAATAACCTTTTTTTCCTTCTGTTCAATTATTATTTTTGTTCTTATTATGATTTGTAACAATTCTATCAAGTAACTTCTGTGACATCTAAGATCCCCTGAACTAGCATTGGTTTCATTTCAACCATTCCTTCTTTCCCGGTACTGTTCTATTCAAATAAATTGAATGTGTAGCCCTCATTTGTGATAGATTTTGTAAGATCACATCACAATGTCTGACCACATCTTCCCTTTGTGGGATAATTTTGGTAAAGTAGAGCAAAGCAGAGAAACTTTGCCTTGAATTCGGATGTGTGAGATGACATCTCCATTCCACACAGCCCTGTACAGCACTGCCCAAGGGGGCCCTGTTGGCCTGGAGGAACAGACTGGCTTGGTGGGTTGGAGCTCCACCCTAGACCACAGTGGCCTGGGTTCAAATCCCACCTCCCCTGTTTACCACCCCCGTGACCTTGTCCAAGGGATACAGGTGCTCTGTCCCTATCTCTGAGCTCTCCCAAGATTCTGAGTTGGAGAGTAATAAATTTAATGGAGGGTGTTCTTGGGATCACCAGCAGGGAAGGGAAGAAGAGGAGGCAGCATGGGGGAGAGGGAGAAGCTGAACTGTGATGCTATCCCAACAAAGGCCACAGCTAGTTCCATGCAGAGTTGTCCCAGGTTGGACCAGGATGCCACTCTTTTGCACCACTGTGCTGGTCGGTCACTGGCTGGCTCTGGGAAGGAAGCGTGGCATCCGAGAGGCAATTTGCTTCAATGAGAATAGTACCCAAAGAGGTCTCCTCTGGGGTGCTCCCACAGCTGGCGGAGGAAGTCCTTTACTGCTGAAGTGGGGCCAGGACACACCGTGGAGGTAATAACAGTCCCTTCCTAACAGGGT
This sequence comes from Perodicticus potto, assembly GCA_963574655.1. NCBI lineage: Eukaryota > Metazoa > Chordata > Mammalia > Primates > Lorisidae > Perodicticus > Perodicticus potto. Next base: position 27,612 of record CAUYRH010076146.1, on the reverse strand, counting down.
TGATATTGACAATTAAATGGATTAATATACGAAGAAATGTCAGAACAGTGTCTGACTCCCAGTCACTGAGATGAGTTCGTTAAACAAAATTAAAATCTGGGACCTGACTCTTCTTAACTACAACACTAGCTTCCTAGGTTCCAGATCCCATTTCTGGAATATGCAATTTCACTCCTTACTTGGGACTTTTGTAATTATTCCTGGGGCGTCTCTTCTTGGGTCCACATTTCCCATGTATTGCACGAGGGAACCTCTGAGAGTGGTGTCTAAGGCTTTCCTGCTCTGCCCCTGCTCCTCAGGGAGGCTGTCGACACTGTCAGGAGCTGGTCTTATGACTTGTTACACCATGTGGGATTGCACAGACTATGCTCCCAGTAAGTATGTGATGATTGAACAAACGAGGCTTGAGATTTTATTGTCTGCTCAACAGCATGCCTGTAGCTCAAGATTGATTGGTTATCCTTGGAAGCAAAATATTTTTCTACAGAATCACTTTGAGCCATTGGATACTTTGAATCAGGGAGTGATGGCCCTCATGAACATTGGGAGGTTTTCCTGATGTGATGGCTAAATTTATGTGTTAACCTGGCCAGGTTATGGTGCCTGGTTGTTTGGTCAAATGCCAGTCTAGATGTAAAGTATTTTATAGATGTGATTAACCTCATTAAATCTGAAGGGTTTGAGTCAAGCATGTTATCCTTCTCAAAGGCCTTAAGTGCAAAGACTGAGATCCCCAGAGAGGAAGGAATTCTGTCTCCAACATGCCTTCCCACTCAAGATGTCAACTTCTGCGGGGTTTCTAGCACGTTGACCTACCCTGCAGATGTCAGGCTGTCCACAGTGCAATTTAACACCCATGATCACATGAGCCAATTCCTCAAAATAAATCTTTCTCTTTCCATCATAGTGGCTCCGTTTTCCTGAAGAACCCTGACTAATACTGCTAAGAACCCAGTGTTTGCTCAGTCTCCACCCCTTGTTTTGTCTCAGTTGCGGCCAATGCCCCTCTGCAGTGCAGAGTAGGGACGACCTCATTTGTCTAAGCCTGTGTCCCAGCTGACTTGCCCAAGAAGAGCCTCACCTTTGCCTGTAGGGTTTGTAAGTCTGTGTAGTTGTTGTTTCCCATTGGTGATAAGGACTCCTTGTCCATTGCCTTACGTGTAGCCAGCTTTGCTTTCATGGGGGAGAAGGGGACCCAGTCATCCCGGATGACATATGTAAACATAATGTCCCCACTCTGCATCGTTCCGCAGATGGTGTGCCAACTTGTCACTTCCTGGCCTCTCATGTGCTTTCTGACCCAGCATGTCTCTCTTCACTTATATTTAGGACTGAGGTGATGTTTAACTTTTAGTGGCTTGTGATGGGCACAGAGGCTGGGTGGGGAGGGGTTTTAAACAGGGCCTTTGTCACTGAAGTTACCTGACAGGGCTCTTCATTTTTTAACCCAAGTTATGATTTCATTGTCTCTTTAAAGAAATAATGTAAAACCAAGTTTGATAGAAAAAATTCACCTGGGTTATAAATAAGCAGCTTGAAAGCTGTGTCTGGCAGTGCAAATCTACCATGAAAATTTATGATGAACTGTGTGTGTGAGGTTGCCATGGTTTGATCTAAAAGTAGGTGCATATAAAGAAGCCAAGTCTCCCTTCTATTTTTAAAGCTTGGGCTTCCTCTAATACTCAAAGTAGGAAAGAAAGATGAAAGGTAAGGACTCGTGGCACACAGAGAAAGGAAATCTGGAGTTGGTTAAAGTCTTGGAGATTTTATCAAAGTGACAGGAAAAATCGGAGGATTATTGTTCATGGTTTCCTAAGAACATGTTGGGAGTGGTACACGTCCTTCACCCTGTCTCATGAGTGTGCAGAGGTGGGTGCACACAGGCAGCATAGACGTTTGTTACCCTATCGTGTGAGCTCACCCCACACGTCTATGCTCGGTCTTGATGTGGCCTATTGTCTGGTGCTGACACTAGTAGGAAGGAAGCAAGATGCTCTGTGGAGAGGGCCAGCTCAGCTGGACAGGGTGGGCAGGGTTGGGCAAGTTGAGGGGAGCAGGAAGGGGCCGTTGAGGCAGACAGTGTGCTCTGTGGCCAGCTGAGCTGGAGAGGGTGGGCAGGCCTGGGAAAGTTGAGGGGAGCGCTGCTGAGGGAAGGGGTCATTGAGGCAGACAGGGTGCTCTGTGGTGAAGGCCAGCTCAGCTGGAGAGGGTGGGTTGGACTTGCTTTCAAAGAACAGAGTGTGGAAAGGGAAAAACAATAACTTCACAGTGAGAAAACCTGGCAAACACTATTTTATCTAAGTGATTGACCACGGGAACCTCGTGAACCCCCTGGCATCATGAGATGGGAAGGACACTTCACCTCGTGGTTATTCTTCCCTAAAACCCAGACTCAGCCTGGTTCAGACAAATCCACATTGAGGGAGAGCTACAAAATACTGCTCAAAACTGTTAAGTTGTGGAAACCAAGGAAAGACCGAGCAGTTCTCACAGGTCACAGGAGACTGAACACATGTGATGACTGAATGTGGAGTGGTGCCCTGGGGGGATCCTGGAGGGGAACAAAGATGTTAGTGGAAAAAACTAGCAAAGCGTGAAGGAAGTGTAGGTTCAGTTCCTGTAATGTGCCCATGTTGGTTTGGACAGATGTACCGTGGTCGTGTAGGAAAATGAAAATGGGCTGGGAGACACAGGAACTCTCTGGGCTACCGTTGTAACCCTTTTGTAAACCCCAGACTACTCCAAAATAACCTTTTGCTGAAATATAAGAAGTTCTTATACAGAGGAGAGGGGTGCTGCTGCATTCTGGACGAAATCCCAGAGGAATTGGTATGGAGGCGGCAGGTCAGGGATTAACACCAGCAGAGTCTCCCTGGACTCAGTTTCTCTTCTCTGGCTCTTCAGGATTCCAGTTTCGGGTTTGTTTTACTCGATTTGTAAAGCTCATGACTTTTCTGAGTCATTTTGGCATTTTGCTCACACCCTACAACACCTTCAGGTTGCTGTGTCATTCAGGACCCAGACGCGTACTGAAGGACATTCGGACCATGTTTCGGAGAGGACACGTGATAAACCATGCTTCTCAGAGATGTGTTTATCCCCAGAAAGTGACTGAGGCAATAAGGAAATGCCAGCCATTACGTCACTGGAAGGCCCTGCCCTCATAAGAAGCAGTTACGAGGTCTGTTAAGTTGAGGCTGTCTTCTTCCTGCTTACCAGATCAGCATGGTGCTCAGCTGTTCTTGTAACAGATGCTTCTAAAGGTGCTGGTTCCTCTTCACAAATGCCCAGGGCCTGTGGGCCTGGGAGTGCACTTCTCCACGCCCGTGGCCTGGAGGCGAAGTTCCTTCCGTGTCTGAGGAGGTCACTCATCTCTGTCCAAGGCTCACTCTGTCCACAGTGTTAGCATACGGCACATGTGAACGGGAGACCAGAGGAGGCGCTCCGGCAGCCTGAGCACACCCTCAAAGGGAACATGGAAATAATGATCAAATGACAGGGCTGTCAGGCTGGAAAGTCTCCCTTTCTGCATAATGACTAAATGACAGGGCTGTCAGGCCATAAAGTCTCCCCTTCTATTTGGCTTCTCCACAGGCCACCAGGTAAAGGTATAGCCAAGGAACATCTTATCATTTCCTATTCAAGGAATGAAAAAAATTTTAACGTGAACACAGGCAAAATGCAATAAGGAAGATCAACATGTACCCAAAGTATTACATAAGCCGTAGTTAAACAGCAGGTTATGGATAATTGCCCCTGTGTTTTTAAGCAGAGGAGATGTGGTTTGTTTTGTGCTGTGTGCCACCCTCCTTTGAGTCACTCCTGCTTTTACCATCCTTAAAGACCTTTGTCCTCACTGTTTGTGGACTCAGAAAATTTCCACTTCCTTATGTTTGCTGAGAGCAGAGAGAGACCCGCCAGACTTCTTTCGCTGCTGTGGCTGTTTGTTCTAAGTTTCTTGGAAGCAAAGATTCTCTGTCAAAGAAATTCACCCTTGAAATACACATACATACTGTGTAGCTGTAGAAGAGAATTTGAAACAAAAAAACGTAGGCAGGGAGATTATTCAGAATAGGGACATTTCCTAGAGGGAAGCTTGAGTCACTGGTAATCTGGGGAATTGGTTTCTAGAAGTGTTTAAACTAAGTGGAGGTTTTATGGAATGGGGAAAAATAAGAAGGAAGAGAGATAAAGAAATTGTCTTGACCTCAAAGGGATAGAAGCTGTGTCTTAAAGGCAGAGGAGTGCAGAAGTAAGTAGGAATGGACCCAGTCCTAGGTGGCCAGCAGGTCTTTTGGCACAGCCAGAGTTTGTAGAGACCGTGTTGAGTGCGAAGAAATGGGTCTCAGTAAACGCAGGTTTGGTGACTTTGGGTGACGCGAGGCGTGAGGCCTGAGCACCCGCCCTGTTTTCACGCTGTTGCTTTTCCCGTACCCTCAGTTCCCTGCCTCTTCTGGTTCTTCTTCCCCACCTGCTGTCACCCCACCCTTCCTTGGGTCATGGCGGACTTTATATCACGTATACTCAGATGGTCATGCACTCCTAAATATCACAGCTTAAAAATTTGCAATGTACAATGAAAGTTTGTTCAGAAATGTATTTGATCAGAAAGTTGGGATGTAAAATATGCTACCACAGAGATCAGCATGACAAAATCTGGCTGGCACAGGAACGTGTCCTTGAGGCTCCTTGTCGGAGCCAGGACGCTAGGTCGCCGGCCCGGCCCATGAAATTGCCAGGAGGCGGATTGCTGTACAAGCTCGCTCAGGGTATGGCTCCCCATAGATGCCGGGGAGCCTGTTGTCTCAGTCAGGTAAGAGGTGCTGGAGCGCCTCAAAGGTGCAGCAGTCAGTCTTAGTAGGAGCCTCGACTGACTTCTCCCATGGCTATTTATAGAAGTGATCCCATGGCTATTTACCCCACAGGTGTGGAGACTGCCAAGCCGTGATGTATGTTCTCTCATGCTCTGCTGTGCTACGGGCTCTTGTGCTCTTTAACGAGAGACCAGTCCTTCCCCTTTCCTTTATTACAAGGTGTTTCTTTTCAGGTGTCTCCTACAGCTCCCGAATCTTTTACTGTGCTCCCTGGCAGCCTCTTCCTCTCCCCTCTCTGCCGCTGTTTTCCGACTCTTCCTTCATATTTCTGTCCTTCACATTCTCTTCCATCTGCATCTTCTACAAGTCCATGTCCTCCACTCCTGGCCTTTCACTGCCACTGGGCTGGCTGGGCTTCCCGGTCCAGCATCCCTTGGGTGGCTGCACACTGCTCTGTCCGGACCATGGTGTTGCGCTTTCCAGATGGTGTTGCTTCCGCAGATGCTTTGGGGAGGCACAGTTCACCCATCACAGGTCTGGCCGCAGGCATGGGCAGGCAGGGAGGTGTGAGAGGCATTTGGTCAAAATGAACGGTCTGTGGCAAAGATGTGGCACCAGTTGCTGGTCCCCACCAAGACTGTAACAGATTATGCGACAGTCAGGGTATGACATTCCAACACAAATGAACAAAATGGAAATTCTGACAATTAGGGGTATAAGTGATATATTGGCTTACTCTGCAATTCGTGGTCCAGGCAGGGACACGGAGGAGTGTAAAAGGGGGTTGTTAATGGTTACACCGGGACAAGAGGAGCAACTGGGGACTGTTGCGGGCTGACTGGGAAATAGCAGGACCACAGTGATATTTCCAGAAAAAGGATAGAAGAGACTAATAGGAGAGCTGGGGAGGGGGAAACTTCAGAGGCTCAGTGAGCTGGTTAGAGAGTTCTCGGTATTTTGGGATGAAAAGAACTTTGAGGAAAACACTTCACGTGCTAAGCTTAAAAAAAGGCAGAAAGATAAAATGGGGAATTGGGGTGAGTCTGATCTAATCATTCCAAGAAGCGACTGAAAAAGTTGCCTGCTGGCTGTCCTGATTATCCAGGCCACTGTTTCCAGGTGTATCCAGCACATCTTTGGGTTTCCAAGGACCTGAGTCCGGGGCTGCCTTGAGGGGATAGAGGCCACAGTTCAGTGCCCTCCCCTGTTTAAACCTGAGTCACTCTTGTTGGTTTGGCAGTTGTATCTTTCACATGTTAAGGTTTAGAAGAACACAGCATTTTGGGGAGAAAAGTTAATATTGCTTTGACAAGTCTCAGTCTGATTCTGCCAGCCAGAAATCCAGGGAGGAGGGTACCGTCTTTTCCCCCAGTAGGGTGGTTGATGGAGTGATCATTCACCAGATCATCTTTAACGCATGGCATCATTTATGCCCATTGGATGCTTTTAATTTTTGTTTTGTTTTGTTGTTTGATCTAAGTAGAAAAATGTCTTTGTTTACTTTGTTCCAGAAATATACTGGGTTTGATACCAGTTCCATACTGTTATTCCATTTTCTCACAGTGTACAACACATACTCTGGATTCTTGTAGGAAGCAAATTCTGTGACTTTGAAAGTCTTGGGTAGGAAATGGAAGGGAGAAGGAATTCTTATACTCTTTAGTCCATAGGTGCTTCAGATTCCTTTCTTCCATTGTCTCAACTGACACGTCCTTTACCAGTCATCTCCCCAAAGGCATAAGGCACCCAGGCCAGTCCTGAGGCACCGAGGGAGTCACCTCCAGAATTCTTCAACAGATTTATTCTGGGCTTAAACACCTTGAACACCCCATTGTTCTGTGATTTCCTATCCCCCTCATCTTCTATCTGCCCTCTGTGGTCCTGCAGAGTAGATTTAGTCACCCTTCTGCAGGAGCCCTTTGCATCTTTGAGCAGAGCTATTGTCTTACTGGAGTTCTGAGTTCTGCTTTGGTGAAATGTCACCTGTGCAATCTAATTCTCTACCCTATGTCTTCTCAAGAACACATGCCTTAAAAATAACAACAGTAAACAAACTACTGACTTCTTAGAGGTTGTTGTCAGGCGGGAAAGGGAATCTGGCTTTTTTTCCTCACACACTGAGATTGATCTTACCATGTGACCTAAGATGGAAGTCCAGTGTACTTTTGTTTTAATGGGTTTTGTTTTGTTTTAATAATTGTTGTTTATACTTTTGGGAAAATACTTAGGGTTAGGTTTGGGTCTGAGTAATGAAGTCTCAAAATAATAGTGATACAAATGATATATCTTTCTCTATTACCTGAAAGTTCAGAAGTAAAAGATGTCCAGGCTGTTGATGCCTGTGGCCTCAGGCTGCTGCTTTTATGGGCTCTTCCATGCTTGGCCTCCATTGTACAAGTTACCTAATGCCTAAAATGGCTTCTGGGGATCCAGCCATCACATCTGCATCGCAGCCAGCAGGAAAGTGGAAAAGGTAAAGGGGATGCACCAAGTGTCCTTTAAAAAATGTTCCTAATGTTGTAAACATTAGAGCAGCCTAATGTTTCAGCTGACATTCTCTCAATTGTAGAACTAGATCACAAGGCTTCACTTGGCTCCCAAAATGCTGAGAAATACAGTATTTCTTCTAGAAGGTCATGCATACATGGAAAGTTAAAGAGCTTCAATCAAAGCTGCCGTAGAAAACACAGAAAGCAACAAAACAAAACTCAGAGCAAGGATTGTGTGAAGAAGAAAATGGCATTAGGAACACAGACACTTAGCTTTGAAATGGCAGTGATTTTCTTAGGCCATACTATTTGATTAAATTGCAGAGGAAAGTAAAATCTTCATTTAAAGTATATTACTAAGATTAAATGCACACATATTTTGCAAGAGTGTGAATACAAGAAAATTTAAAATATGGGAGTATCAGGTTATGATAGGCTTTTCCTGGAATGTGTAAGCTCTGTTGGAGAGAACAGTCCTTCAGCCAAGGGATAATCAGCCTCAAGGACACTCCTGGCTTTGTCACTGGTGGATCAATTAAATTTGCTGGGTTGCATTTCAGCATCTGAAAATCCTGGTGACAGCTTCAGTGACCCAGTGGGTCTCTCCCACATCTGTATTCTGTGAATCCTTAACTTCTGGATATTTCGTAGAGATTTCAGGTCAGCAACGGTGTAGGAACCTTTAGGACCTTAGTCCCAGCAGGATAGCAGGTGTCATCTGGTGAGGAAGAAGCCCCAGGCAGGACCTCAGTGGGAACACTTGTCAGTCATGTAGCTACACTCTGGTTCATCTGTGCCATACTCGTGAATTTTAGAAAATTGTGTTTTCCTTTTTTGTCCTTGTGAGTTTTAGAAGTCACCACAGGTATACCCAAAGGGGTTGGGGCAAGCAATTTAAAAATTCTTGAAGAAACAGCCTGGTAAACCCATTAAAAGTTGAAAATATTGTCAATTGAAAATGCATTGATACACCTAATTTACCATACAGCGTGGGTAAGCCTCACCTACCTTAAAAGTGCCCTTCGAACATTTGCATTAGCTCTGCAGTCCCTGCGGAGTGGTGCTGGGCAAGGGAGCAAAGCTTCATCTGTATTTACAGCCACTCCCATTGCTCACATCACCACCTGAGCTCTGGAACAGATAAGCAGTTACATTAGATTCTCATAGGAACTCGAACCCTACTGTAAACCGTGCACATGAGGGATCCAGGTTGTGTATCCGTAGGAGAATCTACAGCCTGGTGATCAGAGGTGGGGCTCAGGTGGTGATGCTAGTGCTGAGGCCGTCTAGTTGCAGGGAAACAACCTCAGAGTGCCCATTGATCTGCATTGTGGTGTGCTGCATAAATTATTTCATTATATATTGCAATGTAATTGTAACAGAAATAAAGTGCACAATAAATGCGATAAGCTTGAATCATCCTGAAACCATCCCCCAGCCCCTTACTTCTGTCTGTGGAAAAATTGTCTTCCATGAAATGAGTCTCTGCTGCCAAAAAGGTCAAGGACCACTGTGTCAGCTTATAGGGGGACAAAATAAATTGGCCACACAGTGTACAGTAGGGTGCCGTTTGTCTACTCTCGTGCTTGCAGGGCTAACTAGGAGCTGGGCGCTTGGCCTGCACCTGGCGTCTAGAAACGGTATCTGTCCCACCACATGGCGCTAGCTCGGAAAAGGTCAACATTCAAACTGCAATTTCAACAGAAAGTGTTTTGCTTTCAAACCATTGTAAGTTGAACCATCGTTAAGTTGGGGACCATCTGTATTGGTAAATATTTCATGGTAGTAATAAATAATTCATCAGTTACAGCACTAATCAGGTAAATGTCCTGTAACATTGAGAGGCAGTTTTCAGGGATATAGTTGGTTCTTAACCAGCAGCTAAGTTCAAGCACAGTCACAGTCAGAGAGTCAAGACATAGTAATAGGAGTTTAGGACGAAAACAAGGTAAAATTCACAGGCTGCAGTAATAGAACTGACAGAGAATTAGCCTTTTGTGCTGTTAGGGTTTAATACAAATGCTGAAATAGTATCACTGATAATGTTTTCAACATTTCAACTTTGCAGTTCTTTAAAAACCTGGAATTTTTAACAATATAGCTCATTGCTTGGCTTATAAGATGTTCCCACATGCTTTAATCTTCAGAACTCAGCTTCAGATTATTTTCTTTTAAATTGTGTGTCTAAGTAACTGTACCTACTTAACTTTAGACTTTTTTTTTTCTTTTTGAGACAGAGTCTCAAGCTGTCACCCAGAGTAGAGTACCGAGGCATCACAGCTCACAGCAACCTCCAACTCTTGGGCTTAAGCAATTCTCTTGCCTCAGCCTCCCAAGCAGCTGAGACTACAGGCGCTCGCCACAACACCTGGCTATTTTTTGGTTGTAGTTGTCATTGTTGTTTGGCAAGCCTGGGCTGGATTCGAACCTGCCGGCTCCAGTGTATGTGGCTGGCACCCTAGCTGCTAAGCTACAGGTGCTGAGTCTTAACTTTAGACTTTGAAGTATCTAAAATGTTAGGTCTTGTGTGAAATATTAAATCCTTTAAAGAATTGTTTCTGATTGTGACATATATCACAAAATAACTAACATTATCCAAAAGAAAGTTGATTCCTCTATTATTTGTTTTGATGTTTCATTCTTTTAATGGTATAGAAGAGAACTCTTGACAAATATAAAAGGTAAAACCTTAAAAAGAGATATAATATCTTGCTAGGATTAGCTGTGACATGTCAGTGAAATCCATTTTTTCTATTTAATTTTTAATTAAAGTCTTAACTGTGTACATTTATGGGGTATAATGTGATGATTTGATATACAATGTGGAATGCTTAAATCAAACCGATTAACACAACAGTCACCTCACTTATTTTTTGTGGTAAGACATTTACAATTTATTTTTAGTTATTTTGAAATATACCCTTGCATTGTGCATATTAGGTGAGATCCCACCAATCGCCCTCTCCCTCCTCTGCCCTCCCCCCTGCTAGACTGTATTTGTGTTTTATCAGTCATATGAGTGTGTGTTTATATATTGGTTTCATAATAGTATTGAGTACCTTGGATACTAGGTGTAGCTTCTTAATAATTACATATTGCTTTCTGCTTCCCCTAATATTCCCAGTCAGGGAAAAAAAGGGATTTCAAGTTTTTATCTAAAGCTTTCAGGGAATATTCCTAAAAGAATCTCAGTAATATTTCTCTGGGCCTTTTTTCCTCTCTCTTTTTAAAGACAAGGTCTCTGTTCCAGCCCAGGCTGGAGTGGAGGGCAGTAGTGTCATTATAGCTCACGGCAGCCTCAAACTGCTAGGCTTGAGCGATCCTCTGAGTAGCTGGGGCTACAGGCATATACCAATACATGCTGGCTAAATGTTTTAATTTTAAGTTTATCTTTCTCTGGAGACGGGTTCTCACTGGGTTTCTCAAGCTCATCTTGAACGCTTGGCCTCAAACAATCCTATCTCTTCAGCCTCCCAACATGCTGGGATTACAGGTGAGAGCCACCACACCTGCTGGCTATCTCCGGACCTTTTTGAAAGCATGCTTTGAAGTGGTTTTTGTCCTGTGCTTAGCTTAGGCGAAGGGAGGGCAGCCAGTAACGGACAACCCCTATGCAGCAACTAGCTAAGGCATAAAAACTCACCACTGGGAGGCAGGACGTCGGGAGATAGAGCATTTTGGCCACACGAACACATGGACTTGACATTTGTGCACATGCTGAGTCTGAGCTGAGAAACCCACATGATCAGAAGAAAGATTTTCTTGCAAAACAGTATCCCTGAAAACCCAATTGTGTACTGGCCTTTGTTTTCATCTTTTTTGAGAAAGGATCTTTTTGCTGAGTGGCTGGGCGTTCTCTGAACAGATAAGCCCCTTGGCTCCTGCAGGTACAGCGCATGTTACTGTCTGCTCTCCAGCTCCCTCCAGTGACTCAGGGGAGGAGATGTGATAGCTCAGGGTGAAGTGTCAGCCTCTCGGTGGCCACTCTTCCCTTTGTGGGGTGCGTGGTCATGCCCGGGGGAGAAAAAGAGGAAAAAGAAAGGGCAGGCGGGCCTAGGTGAAGTCATCCAAGAAAGGTTACCAGCTGGACAGGGCACCTTCTCACACGACTGGCGAGAGAGTGCTGGAAGCTGGGCACTGCTTGCTCCCAGCTGCCTGTCACGGTACTGGGAGTAAGAGGTGACCTATTTATTTTTAGAAGGGGGCAGTCATAATAACCCGGCTCCCAGCTTCATTCAAGGCAGGCAGACTCTTTGGAAGTTTGTAAACACCAACTTTCTGAGTAGGGGAGGAGCACTTTTCTTCCAGAAGGAAAGAACTTCTTCACTATTGGGGTTTTTCCTCTCCTGATATTCAACTTTAGAGCGGAATAGAAACTATTGTTTGATCTCATTAGCTGTGGGGAGCAGGTGCTCCAGCCTTCTCTGCTATTTTTATTTTTAAAGGGCAGAAATGCCTGAAGGTGAGGACTTCGGACCCAGCAAAAGGTAATTATGATACATATATACTTACTTTTTCTTGAGTCTGTTTTGTTGGCTAGTTATATTTTTGAAAGCATTATCACTGATTTAAAAAAGTAGTTAAAATAAAAAAAAATAAGAATACAATTTCTTAATTCCGGAAAACTGAATTTTTCTTTGGCATGAACTACCTGAAGAGATACAAATAGCTTAATATACTCATAAAAAGCATATGCAGATATGTTTTTCTTGATTGAGAAGGTGGTGGCCTGAAATTATTTTATTTTCAATAGTGATTTCTCATACATAAGGTAAATTCTACTTGAATTTTTTGATGTTGTATTTTTAACTTTAGATGATGGTTGTCGGAAATCTATGCTAGTGAATATTTAAAAATTGTCTGCATGTTAAAGACTTTTTGAACATTTCTAAAGGTTAAATAATGGACTAACATCAATTTCGATATTTCAGAACTTTTTTTAATCTTATCTTTGAAAATATGATCAACTGGGCCCCTGTATATGTTCCATTAACTGAATCAGTGTTTTTATTTATATCTGATTCTGAGAAGGGGAAGTTAAGAGAGGGTAAAGGAAACTGGTGATGAATTCCTGCTGATATGAGAATAACTGTGCCCATATTGGAAGTCTTCATTTGAGCACATTGCTGTTAACAAAACTCAGATGTCTTCATTGGAATTCTATTTGGGATCATTGAAAGTTTGATATGAAGAAGTCAAAACAAAATTATGAAACAAGTCAAAGCCGTCATTGACAATTTTATTGTCAGAGAAAGTGGAAACTGGTAACTCTCTAGGAACAAAAGCACCAAAATATATTTTTGTCATTGTATGAAAGATAAGCATCCCCTTTCAGCTATGGCATGTGGGGCATGTTTGTATGGGTGGTGATTATAGTCAGTTGTAATAGTGTCCTTCAAAACTAATTTTTGCTTTAGTTTTCTAGCTTTTATTTTCTTACAAATTCCTTCCCAGTATGTGGACATTAAATTGAACAATGAAATAACTTTCTGCATAAAATGAGACATTAAATCCATTACTGGAAGATACTGGAAGATGACATTTATATATAGTGCCTAGGGAGGGCTGTGGATTGACTAACTAGTTAAGAAAATATTTTTAAGAAATATAAATGTCAGTTTTGATTTGGAGGTGAAGGGTTGATATCCTGTTGTGGTATGTGTGTGTGTGTATTCTCTCCGTGACATTTTAATATTTCTGAAAGCAATATTCTTTCACCTTGAAAGCAATTTCTTTTTCACCTAGCACCCAGGCATTTCCACCAGCTGTCTACATGGAATTTTGCACAGAATACAATTTTTAACAAATACTTACTGAATGAAATGTATTTATAAGTCATTTTACACCTGCAGTATGTATCTAGGGAGCTGATCATTACACAGATTGAAAAAGGAGAGATTGGACAGGAATGTGATGAGGATTGCTTTAATGACACAGTAGGATCACAATTAGACAGTAACTAATTGTTGATAATAAATATTTTGAACAGTTTATGATATAAAGTAAACAAATATAAGAGGTTTTCTAAGAATGTTTTATTGGCTAAAAGGAATAAACAAATAATGAGAATGTATACATGTACAAATATATATTTTATACACATATAATGATTGTTAGTACCAGGGATTAGGAACCTATTTGACTGAAAACGGGAAACTCACCCTCCTTTGCAGTAGCACATCCTGTTTCCCCACCCACCTTTTATTTTGATGAGAGCAATTTCAGCTCTTAACAGTGGTGATTTTCTTTCCAATGTATTTTGCTTTATTTTATACATTTGTTTGCTTTTTCTCTATTTGTTCAGAAAGAAAGGGCATCCTGGACTGGGAATGTTTACAGCTAGGCTAGAAACAATGTATTACCATTTAAAGAGAATTTTATTCCTGCCAAATTTGAGATCAGATGCGATTGGGCAAGCCTTTTGGTGCCATGTCTAAAAGACACAACTGTGGTAAGTCTGCTGACAGAGCCTGTTCGCAGAGCTCGACTGCAGGAGGTTCTAGCTGAATCTCATGTCGAGGCTTGTTTATGTTACTTTAGTCCCATTTTGGAACTTGGCGACCTGATTGCTCTGTAACTGCCAGTGAGCTAAATCTGAGTTTGATCTTTGAGAAAATCACGGGGAACCCAATAATAGGGGGCCTCTGGGTGTTCACTGCAGGTGGATCACACCGAAGGTCCAGGGCTCTGAGGCACCATTTTAGTCACTAATCGGACAGGAGTGACCAATTGTCTGGGAGGAGGGCAGAGGGGGCAGAGCCTCCTCCTTGTAGTTCATCTTTTACCAGCAATAAACATTCACAGCAAGAAACTCCAGAGGCTCTGTGCCATTTTCAAGGTCAAAAGATGAGGCAAGAGGGAGAGAAAGAATGCCACTCTGAAGCAGGCGAGGGAGGCAGAAACCAACCAGGGAGCGAGCATCAGGTGCCAGGAAAGGAGAAAAAACAATAGGGGCAGCGGACGGGAAGCAGACGTGATAACGTAGTAGGGGGACATCATACCCTGGCCTGAGGCCCAGCTCTCCAGTGCTTCTTTGTACCACCTCATTTGGGGCCCCACCTGGGCACCCCGATCCAGCAGGTCCTCAGCAGCCTGGACAGAGAGGTGCAAATGGGTGGGCCTTCCCTGCTCCCTGCCATCCTGAAGGGGAAGGAGCCCAGGCACCAAGACTGAGCTCCGGATGTGTCTCCGTCATGGAAGCCGAGAATTGGGTTCACTCAGTAGGTATTTATGGAGCTGTGAATCTAAGCCAATTGCTGTGCCAGGGGACAGAGCAATGGCTTTGGGTTCTTTTGTCACAGAGACACACCACAAGGTAGAAATAAAAGTATTGCAGATCATAAGGGCTAAGAAAATAAAAATTAAATTGCTGGTAGGAGAAGGGACAATGGGTGGGGGTGGGGGGTGAGGGGATGGTAAAAGAAAAAATGCTGGCAGCTAATTCAGGACTCTGAGAACATTGTTCTTTGACTTGTCATATGGTAAAGACTTAGAAGTTTGTTTGGAAGCCCACTGAGACTGTGAAGCTATAACTTTGCAGTACCAAATTTGACCTCTCAGAGAACTTGTTGCTTTGCTCTGGAGTGGTGAGATTGCCATCTGTTTCTGTTCAGGATAGAGAAAGGGTGGTTGTATTTAAGAAAACCAAAGCTCTTTTAAAGCACAGAGGTCTGTTTACTATTTGGAAATGTCATCGGTAATTTCATTGAATTTTATTCTTGGAAGGTTTAAAAGAAATCGATTTTAAGGTATTCTTTCATCCAGATGTTCTAATAATTCAGGTTGGCCAGGCTATAGACTTACTTTTACACTGTTGATAAAGCCTCATGGTGATGATACCATTTCTTTAAAATACAGAGTGAGGATGAGAAAAGACTCCCACAGAAACCCACCCCAGGCGTGCTAACTCGAGTTTGTGTGCTTCAACCTCTAGTAAACGGATTCCTCTGAACAAGCATACTGCAGCTTTTCTATGTTTAAAAAAAGTTCTTATGCTGCCTTTGGTTTTGAAATAGGCACAGAGAGATGAAATAAATAAACTAAGTTATTAAGTGAAGGAGTTGCAATCTGAAGGCAGGTGGCTGATTCCTGAGCCTTTGCAATTAGACATGTATGTAGTAGTTGTATGCTGGGTTCAACACTCAGAAAAGTTAGTATGGGTTCAGAGGTCATTGGATTGGGACACAGGAGAAAGGAGAGAGTGTCTGGAGGTAAGTGGGAGACACAGGTAGGGGGCTCTCATTGGGCCCTGTAGGCAGTGGTGTGATGGTGAAAGTTACACAGTTGGCTCTCTGGGGGAAGGAAGCCCTGATGTTTAGCACTCCCTGATTCCTATGGTGTAAATACTGTCACGGTAGTTGACTACAAGTCACCCACCCATTGAGGTTACTGAGAATAGAGCAGGAAAGAGAATCACAATATTGACTCTCGTGAGCCAGGGGTCCGTCTTGGTAGACAACTGTTTGAAGGCCAAGACAAGAGTTGGAATTTAATTCTGTGTTACATCTTCTCCATTTCCTTGTCTTTAAGGCATAAAAAACATTCCAGTAAAGGTTTGTAGAAGGAATTAATAGCTTATTTTTCTTCCACTCTGCTACACAATCATGGAAAATGTCTATCAGGTTATGGAAAATATGTACCACTTGTGACATTCTACTTTGACCCAGCTGGGCTAATATTTGAAATTGATTAAGAACATGTAGAACAATGCAATCTGTCCTTGTTGCCGGAGAGTTGGTTGTGTGAGAGCTATCTTTTTGGGGGGGAGGGGGAGAGCTATCTTAATCACCAGCTTATATGTGGTATGCTTCCTAAACCCTGCAGCTCCCCAATTGGTTTCTAGTAGTCAAGCCCCTGTTAAACCTGATTCCTGTTTTATAAACACAGGGCGACTAATTCTTTGCTGCCATCCCTAAAATGTGACGAAGGTCTGTTTGATTTACAGTACCTAAGGAGGGCTGCAGCTGCTGTTTGATGGGCCCTGGGAAGGTCTGTCCCTAGCCCTGATAGGACAAAAGCCTAATTGTGTGAGTTTCCCCTTACTTCCTTCCTTTGTCCCTTTGTGGAAAATCTGTGTCTAAATCCA
This sequence comes from Perodicticus potto, assembly GCA_963574655.1. Lineage (NCBI taxonomy): Eukaryota > Metazoa > Chordata > Mammalia > Primates > Lorisidae > Perodicticus > Perodicticus potto. Next base: position 11,224 of record CAUYRH010076146.1, on the reverse strand, counting down.
TTGGGGTCTTTTGCTTCTCCTCCACACCAGGCTAATCTGGGTCCTGCAGAAGGTATGTGTACACATAGGCTTGCCTGAGTGCACATCCCATACTCTTGTCATTCATATGTTTTAACAAAACATCTCCCATTAAACAGCTTCCCACTAATGGATGTTATAGCCGTACATTTAGGGAGATAAGGTAGTATCGGGAAAAAGTTTATAAAGATGAAAAGGTCAACTATAATCTTAAAACCCTAACAATATGCTGTTATATTGTCTTCTGGTTCTTCTTGGATGTATTTTCTTGGCAAAGTTGTAGCAAGTATATGATATATACAGTTTTGAGTGCTGTTTTTTTCTCACCTGAGCATTTCCCAGCGGCATCTCAACATTTTAGTTGCATTTTTAAATGCCTGGAAATCCTTTGGACTTCTTCACCTCTATTTATCGTTGTTAGTAAAAACCGTTTTGCATTTATAAGTGAGAGTGAAATATGACACTGTGTTTTTTATTTTAATTAGGGGAATGATGGAATCAAAGGATGGGAAGTATGAACTGCTGGTTTCTTAAGGCCTGGCCCAGAAACTGGCACAGTACCCTTTTTCCCCCTTCCATTGGCTGAGCAGCCCAAGTGCTCACTTTTCCCTTGGAAATAATATCAAAGAATTGGGGGGGCCTTACTTTATAAATTGAAAAAAGAGAAAAATGCTTAATTAATATTTGCTGTCAGAAAATTTTATCAATTGTCAGGTGAAAGGATGGTGAAATTCACCATCTGGCCTTTCCTGCTTTTAAAAAAATTGCAGAAGGATGACCCTCCTCCTTTGTGGGGTAATGTACCAGCTAGTGGTCTAGTCTCTTGATGAATATGCTCATTTACATAGAATAACTTTCAATAACTTTCTGGTTTATTAAAGCTCACCTTTTAAAGCATAAGCAATTTTAACCATGCTGCAGGGTGGCTGTGAGCATGGATTTTGGAATGATGCAAAGCCATTTTTGACCCTAGCTGCAAATCCCAGCCTCATCATCATGTCCTACTTGGGTAACCCCAAGCCAAGGAATTTCATTTTGTTTTCAGTAACAAGGGAGAATAATACCTTACTTATAGGTTTGTTTTGTAGATTATATATGGTAAGCCATATTAAACAGTTTAGTGAATGGCTCAGTGTTAAGTCCTCACAAGTGGTTGTTAATGATAATACGAAAGTTATACATTTCCTTAAGCAGCACAACATAGGTCACATTTGAGTGGAAGCAGCTCAACCATCGGTGGTCTCCTCGTTGAGAATATCCCATTTGCTAGACATAACAGGGAGGGTCTCAACATCTGTAGCCTATCCACTCTCCTAGGTGGTGGGCTCAGCTGTGGGTGTGCAGTCCCCTGCCCACGTCCCTAAGCAGCTCTGGAGCACATTCTGGTTGCTCTAGTCTTGGTGGTCTATGAGCTCCTTTAACTGAAGTAGGACTATGAAGTGTAAGTGTTTGCTTCCCCTAGTTTTGGCATTTCCTAGGACTGCTTGAGTACCATGTGAATTTTGGTGTTATGCCATAAGACCTTGTGGAGCATAGCATGAATGTATTCACTCCTTAGGGGGAAAACAAAGATGTTTCTCAATGCCTCTACAGGGAGATGAATATCCACGGGAGGAATCTCAGCCTCAGGATGTGTGTGTATATTGTGAAGTTGACTTGCGTTAATCTTATGGGCACTGTGAATCTTCTCAACGTTCCTGATACCTTCTCTTATTGAGATGTTTGAAAATCTGGAGCTAACATTGTAGTTCATCTGTGGAAGGTGTGTAGAGCTCTCTGGAATTCACTTCCAGGCCCTCTTCTTTTTCATGTCTTTGTTATTCTCTTCCCTTCAGGTCCTTTGGTCTCATCACCTTGTAGCACCCCCCTTGTTGCATACGTGGGGGACCCACTTGCATAGGTGTGTAATAAGTGTCCACCAGAGACAGCCAATGTGAGGCTACCAGGCACTCCAGGCTCTGATCCCAGAGCAGGGTAAAGTCCTGGCTTGGGGCTCATCTCCTGGGTGAAGGGTGCCATTTGGTAGGCTGCACAAACACAGCCTCTGTTTGAGAGAATAGCCTTTCCCACACACAAATTAAATATTCACCTATTTTAAATTTAAGGCTAGGGCACAAAAAGCAGTTCCATTCCAGAGAAGTTCAGGTGAGGGTTGGCGATAAGGATGGTGCTTTTGAGAAAGTAGGGCATCAGCCTACAAAGCTGAAAGGTTGATTTTAAAATCAATATTTTATTCAGCAGTCAAATGCCTCCTTCAGCTTAAATCCAGGGAGTTTGATTTGTTTCTGTGGGCTGTTGGCCCCGTTGCAGCCCACGTTCTTAATGGATAATAAGAACCAGCCAAGACTTAGAAGAAAGATCTTCAGGCAGAAGTGAGCTTTAAAACTCTGCTTACGTTTTTTCCAGCTGTTCTTGTGAAACACTAGTAAACTCTCAATGGGGAAATAAAAATGTCCTCCTGTGGGAACACTGGCTTCATGTCCTAGTCCTGCAGGGAAATGACCTCATCGAGTGGCTTCTGTGAGGGAGATGAAATTGGGCAAGACAGCCCTCTGTTCATCGACTCTTGCCTGTTTCTTTTCTAATTTCTCTCTCACACCCTTGTCCATCCGTTGCTCTTTCCTTCCTCTCTCTGCTCCCTTGGCATCTTCACACCAGTGAGCTGCCTCCTCATACCAGTGGCACCTGCTGTTTCTGGATCCCAAATTGACAAAGGCAAGAGGCAAATGCTGGAGACAGCAGTGCAGTGCACTACGTCTTGGTCACAGTGTCCTGGGAAATGGTGGGGCAGGGAATGTCCCAGCTGTCCCTGGGAGATGCACACAGGGTACATGATGGCCATGAGCACTGCTGTGTTGCCCAAGTTCATGTGAATGAACTAACCCTCTCATCAGGGAGACAGAGTCTCAAAGAGAGGCTCCTGTGAGTCCGTCAGGCCAGGCCACACCCCCACCCCACCCCCGCTTCAGCCTCATTTTTGCACAGTTAGCATGTCCTGGGAGTAATTGTCACTCCCTGGTAAATGCCATGGAGGGCTATTAAAGATGTTGTTCCGTGGCTCTGAGTAGTGTCTGGGGGAGGCATCACAGGACTGTGGATTCTTTGCTTTAGAAGGGGAGATTGCAGTTATGAGTGCCTGAGAAGGGGACAGATGAGCAGAAAGGGTCCAAGCCCAGAAAGTTCTCTTTCCTTGGCAGCAGTGATTTATGAAGGGTTGCTGTGGCCTCAGTATACAAGTGCTTTGTGAGTAAAGATTGGTACTCCCAGAGTTGGGCTCACACCTACACATGATGGGGGTGGTGATTAATGAGTGTCACATAGTAATTACCATCAGAACACGGTCTCCTTGCTAGTCGTGTAAACAAACAAGAGCAGCTGTGCACGAATAGGACTCCGACTCAGGAAGTGGCATTGCCACCGTGTAGTGTTGTGGTTGAACTATCAGCAAGTGCTTTATGTTGGAAAGAAAACAAACACATCTATCACTGGAACATCTTAGAATTATACCTATAAAAATGATAAACTCCATCTTTGGATTAGATAAGGGGACTTTAAGTGTGTTTATATTTCTTAGAAACTGCTAGTTTCTACTGCTTAGAGTATTCTATGCAGGAATCACAGAGCGTGTGACATATGTGTCATGTTTCTGGAGTAGCTTATAACATTAGTGGTGGATAACTTTCAAAGTAGTTGGAGTAAATCCTATGATTGGACCAAACTGGACAAAGATTCTGAATACAGTCACGCACGGCACAGTGATATGTTGGTCAGTGATAGATCACATATCTATAAATAATATCTATAAATCTAAAAATCTATAAATATTATCTTATTATAATGGAGCTGAAAAATTCCTGTTGCCTAGTGATGTCTTTTTTTTTGAGACAGAGTCTCACTTCGTCACCCTTGATAGAGTGCCGTGGCTTCATAGCAAACCCAGACTCTTGGGCTCAAGCGATTCTCTTGCCTCAGTTTCTCACTTTCAGTAGAGACTGGAGTCTCACTCTTGCTCAGTCTGGTTTTGAACTCCTGGCCTCAAGCAATCCACCCGGCTCGGCCTCCCAGAGTGCTAGGATTACAGGTATGAGCCACCACGTCTGGCCGCCTATAGAAGTCTTCACCATCCTGACCCTGTGTGGCTTAGGCTTACGTGTGTTTGTGTCTTAGTTTTTAACAAAAAAGTTTAAAAAGTAAAAAAAAAAAAAATTAAAAAATAAAAGATAGATAAACGTTAATAAAAGAAATAAAGACAGAGAATCATTTTATACAGCTGTTAAATGTGTTTTTGTTTTAAGCTAAGTGGTATTACAAAAGAGTCAGGTCGGGCATAGTGGCCCATGCCTGTAATCACAGTATTTTTAGAGACTGAGACAGAAGAATTACTTGAGCCCAGGAGTTTGAGAAACATAGCAAGACTCCATCTCTACAAAAAATAAAATAATTTAAAAATTAAAATTAAAAAACTCCAAGAATTTAAAAGTTTATAAAGTAAAAATAATTATAAAAAACTGAGATTAATTTATTATTGAGTAATGAAAAAATTAAAAAAAATTTAGTGTAGCCTAGTGCATGGTGCTTATCAAGTCTCCAGTAGCGTGTAGTAATGCCCAGGGCCTTGACATTCATTTCCCACTCAATCACTGACTTATCCACAGCAATTTTCAGTCCTGCAAGCTCCACTCCTGGTAAGCATACTACACAGGGATACCACTTTTTATCTTTGCACTATATTTCTACTGTACCTTTCCTGTGATTAGGTTTATTCAAATATACAAACACTTACCATTTAAAACTGGCTGCAATATTCAGTACAGTAACATGCTGTCCAGGTGTGTAGCCTGGGACCAACATGCTGTATCCTACAGCCCAGGTGGGGGTAGGCTAGACCATCTAGGATTGTGGAAGTGGGTCTGTGATGTTTGTATTACACAATGATGAAATCGCCTAATGCCACATTTCTTACAGTGTATCTCCATTGTTAAGTGGTAAATGACTGTAGTTATAGTTTATCCATCCTGAAATGCTATGAAAACTACTTTTGAAAAGCGTAAGTAGTTGTGCTGAGGAAGGCTTTGAGATATAGATTTCTTTATAAAACGATTACATGCAAAGAGAAATTATAAACCTAGAATGAACAGACTTGCCGAAACAAGAAGAGATTTATTCAATAAAGTAAGATACAATAAACGTTGGCATCAGTGATAAAGGAAGTAACTGATAATCCTTTTTTGGGGCATGGCAGAGGGGAAAATTGAAGCTGTTGTGTCCCATAAGGCAAGTGTTGAGTTTCTGATGGCATATAGCTTCACTCTCTCATGCCAACTCCTATAAACTGGAAATGGTGCCTGGGGCGCTGATAAGGATCATCAGGCTATGTTGGGAAGTTTCTGGAAAGAGTGTGATGACACATGAGCACAGTCTGCCATGTGTGGGAAGAGTGGACTGGTACATGCCTTCCCTGGGGTGATGACAGGGGAATAGTTGTTCTTTTTGCTTATTTGGGTAAACTTTGGAAGACCCTACCAATATTCTGTTCATGGCACCTTTTATTGCCTTTTATTTCACCCTTTGGTTAGTGATGTTCTGATGCTTAAGATCTTGGTAGCTTTACCTAGGAAAATATGAAGGCTAGGTGTTTCTTTGCTAAATTTGGGATAAACATCTAGGGCAAAGGCTGTTTTTAAGATTAGAGGGAAACCTTTGCCATTGTAATACTTTTCAAGTCAAATCTGGCCTCACAGCTTTGCTAGTAAGATGACAAGAAATTACGCTTATTTGTTTCCTTTATTAGCTAAAGGACCATCTCTCATTTGACTTTTGTTGAAGAACATTGTTTTATCTGGAAGAGAACAGGCTTGGGGGGTTGGTGGTGAAAACACTGGCTTCTGATCCTGGTATTGCCACTTCGTGGCCGTGTTTGCTTTCTCACCTGGAAATGGAAGCATTTTATACCTTGTTAGGTTGTTGTGAGGATTAGAGAACATGAATAAAGCTCTTAATGTAGTTTCTAGCTTTGGTATGTGCTCAGTAAAGGAGGGGTACTATTATAGTAGATGCTCTCATAATAGTTCCTATTCGCTTGCTAGTTAATCAGTGATCTCCATCCTCTCTCTTTCTCTGAATAGCTGCACATTTGAAACCGTGACACTCTGAACTAGCAGAATTCTGTGGCCCAGGGTCAAGTCCATCCTGCAGCCTGATTTTGTAAATCACGTTTTACTGGATTACAACCATGCTCTATCATTTTCAAAATTGTCTGTGGCTGCCTCATTGCTACCATGGCAGAGATGAATACAGAGACCATATGTATGGACAGCAGAGCTGAAAATATTGACTATCAGACCCTTTACAGGAAATATTTGCCTAACCTACTCTGGTGTATAACTGCTTCCCCTACTCCAGTTGTGTGCTTACTGAGTCAGTTGTGTTTATTCTCAGATCTCTCGTGCCCATTGCTGTAGCTCTTGCACTTGCGTAATGTAATTATAAATTACGTAAACTGGTGAAATAAGATCAAGGAGAGTATTGTTGTGGCAGATTCTGCTGATTGTTTCCAAATACCCAGCTTCCCTTTCTTCTTTGGGTAATAGAATCCCAAGTTTCAACTGGATTATGGCCATCAGCAATTGAACTATATTTCCCAAACTCTTTTGAAGCTAGGCTTGGCTATGTGACAGTGTTCCAGCTAGGGGGAGGTGAGGGAAAGTTGTATGTAAAGAGAAAGGGGAATGCCTTCCCTCTCCCACTTCTTGCTAGCAGTAATAAGGATGGGATAGCAGGAAGCTGCAGTAACTGTCTCCATCCACAGAGTGGCAGTGTGGTTGGAAAGTGTCTGAGCAACTAGGTGGAAAGGGTCTGGGTGTCTCTTGCATGTCAGCCTGGCCAATGAACTACTCTGGGTTTAAACACTGTTGATTTGACATTTGTATATAGGTGAGCTTATTTTTAATACATACAACTGTTTATCTTTATGAAGACTAAGTCGATGAATAGCAGTCAGTAAGGGCAAGTTGCTAGTATTCCTTTTTAAAAAATGTGCACCCCAAAACAACTAAAAACGTCAGTAGTGATTAAGCTAAACTTTAAAATGGTCCTTTGTTTAGGTTTGACTGTGTCATTAAATTCTTGCTCCTTTTTAAATAAATGAAACTGGACATGGTGCATAGTACATGGGGTGTGTTTTATGCAAAAACACCAATCTTTGTTCGAAGCTCTAAATCAATTGGCAGTTTTATTACTTATTCAGCACTTATTCATAAGTTAATGTTTATTGCATTAAATTGAATACCCCAGGGATGTACTGCTTGGTTTGTTAAGTCCTCATCTGCATTAAAGTTATAGCCTGAATCTAAGAGTATTCTTATCAATTTCTTGTTAATATGGTTCAGAATTAATACTTAATCTGTACCATCTTAAAGGAAGGGCAGGTTATCTGACAGTGAAAAAGCAGCAGAATATATTAGCCCTTTTAAACTTCATGATAAGACTCTTAGAATGGAAGACTTAATTGCTCCCAGGAAATTAGGCCCTGACTTGTAGCAGCACCCATTGTTTTTAGTAAATTTGCCTTTACCTTCCAACTCCCACTTCTGGGATCTCCAGCTGCATGTTTCCAATAACTCAGCAATCCTTGTCTTGATTAAACACTGATTAATCATTTTTAGTTCTATATTTTACTGACATTGCCAAGGAAAGATAAGTGAAGATCCTGGCATCTAGGCCACCCTCACTGATCAAGTTGGCTGGGCCTACAGGAGGTAGGCCAGGAGGGAACATCAGTCCGTGAGATCACAGCAATCCATTTCAAAGGAAAGATGAAACTCCTTATGGCTTTAAGTTTCTCCATTATAGGACCACAAACATCGGAATAACCTGGGTTTGGCATTTTACATTTTAAATATCCTCAACATCAGAAAATGGAAGTAGACTGAGCCTTCCTCAGCATATTAGGAGGGCTGGCCTATTATAATTCGCAAATATATTTGACTCGCTGGCCCGACTCACTTTGACTCACTTTGGTCCCGAGATTTGACACTACACCAGGACTGCTGCTAAAATTGTCACTGATAGCTTCTAAGATTCTCTTTCCCTTTTTTATCACCAGGGATGTTTTAAGGGATATTGTCAGAGTTAAATATTTCTCTCTAACGTAAATACCAATTTGTAAATCCATTCATTATATGAGACAGAAAATGTTTATTTCTTAAAAATAGAGGGCTTAAAGTATTCAGAGTTTTTCTAAATTCATATTTTCTTTTTTTTGTTTTGAGACAGAGCCTCAAGCTGTCACCCTGGTTAGAGGGCTGTGGCATCACAGCTCACAGCAACCTCCAATTCCTGGGCTCAAGCGAGTCTCTTGCCTCCACCTCCCAAGTATCTGGGACTACAGGTGCCCGCCACAACGCCCGGCCATTTTTTGGTTGCAGCCGTCATTGTTGTTTGGCGGGCCCGGGCTGGATTCGAACCTGCCAGCTCAGGTGTATGTGACTGGCGCCCTAGCCCGTTGAGCCATAGGCGCCGAGACTCTAAATTCATATTTTCAAGTAAACATGTGAGTGGATAGGCTCCTTCCAAATTATAAAACCCTTGAGCAGAAGGTATTGTTGGTAGTACTCACCCCAGGGTCCACACACTTTGAAGGGGGCCAAAAAGGGTTAACCTCTAACCTCCTTCAGCTCCTTATTTAATGGGGAGAGAAACTCAGGTTCCTTACATGGACTAGTCAGACCTCCAATGACCTCCCAGTGACATCAGTGGACACCAGGCTATAGTGAATTATATATGACTATATCCCCACATTCTTCAGCATAGTTGGTTAAAAGAACATTAATTTCCATTATTCTTGTGGTTCCAATGAGTTGATTCATAACAGAATTCACAAAGCTGATCCATTCCTAGACTCTCTGGGTATGCATTCAAAACATCTAATGTTCATAACATGAACAAGAAAAAAAAGGAAGAATGTCCATGGTAGGTTCAGTTCTTGTCCAAATGTAATTCAAAGCATAGAGTATCTTTCAAGGCAGTGATTAAGGTATCTGTCTACCTTCATTGCATGCTGTTTATTTAAAATAGTCATTGCTCATTCATAACAGAAGATTTTCTTTTGACTCGCTGGCCCCATTGGTTCATTCCATTTGTGCTCCTCTGAAGACTCATCACCTTTCTGGCTCTCCTGAGAGCTTTTAGCTTCCAGGTAGGTTGGGCTGAAGGGTTTAGCATCACCAATGGATCCACTTTGCTGGGTGGAGAAAACTCTGTGAATGTCCAGGCGTAGTTAAGTGCTATTTCATAGTAGTTCTATTCCTGTGGTTCTTAGATGGTTCTCACACAGGAAAAGTAAATGATTGAGGCTGACCAAAGCTATTTCACTTTAGCAGAGGATCTTTTTTTTTTATTAAATCACAGCTGCGTACATTAGTGCAATCAAGGGGTACAATGTGCTGGTTTCATATACAATTGGAAATGTTTTCATCAAACTGTTTAACATAGCCTTCATGGCATTTTCTTTTCTTTTTTCTTTTTTTCCAGTGATAAGACAGAATTTATTTACAGAAAAGAATACAGAAAACACTAAAGCTCCTGGTAGAGAGAGAGAACTCAAGTGAGGAGAGAAAAGCTCTCTCCGTTTCTCTCCCGGCCTTCTCCGTCTCCCCCTTTAGGCTTTTAGTCTCGGGGTATATATAGGTATATGGGTTCCTTGGCCAGGAAAAGAATGAACACAGTCCCTTCCCCCAGGGGGACAAGGTGAATGAATGTATCAATGAACGAAGACAGTCCCTTCCGCCGGGGCAAAGTGAATGAATGTATCAGTGAATGGACACAGTCCATTCATGGAATTGAGGCCTAGGAAATTCACATGATATTGACCTAGGCATAGGAAATGGGGATTCCACATTTAGTCCTAAGTGTAAAGTGAAGGAGACACCAAGGCTTAGCAGAGGATCTTATCCATTCCACAGTATGTCCCAAAACTTGCCCCTAAAGTCGCCATACATAGGGAAAATGTAAAAATGTAAAAATGTGGCTTTTGTTTAGAAACTACTCATTACCATTTTTTACAAAAGAGTCCCGAAATATTCTCTACATGTTGCCACCTCCTTGTAAATAACAGCTCCTGCTCACCTACCCCAGACAAAAGCTTCCTTCCCAGTAACGTGTTTCATGTGTTCATACGTATTATTCTATATTTGTATATGTTTCTAACTTCTTTTGCTCACATCCCTTTGCCTCTCAAAAATTGTCTCCATGCTCTTGCCAACACTTCAGTAATGTGACTTTCCACCATCCCCTTTCTTGCTTGTGTCCTCTGCACTGCCAGGTGTGTGCCCATAGCCATCTCCCCTGCGTGCTGTTGCTGAATGTCGCATCAGATCGACTTACCATTAATACCTGCCCTGTTCACACAATAGCTTATTCTCAAAAGCAGCTTTTGAGAGAGGCTGAGGGCAAAATTAGCAAGCTCAAATTCATCATAATGAGATTGTCATTTTTTTCTGTGACTGATAAAGATCTATTCCTTTTGTTAAGAGTGTAGTCTTTTGAAAGCCACAGATTAGGTCATTCAGTGGCTGATTTGTAGGATTATATTATAGGAAGATAAATAAGAAATTCCCTTTTTCAAGGACTAAGGTGAGAATGTGGCTTATAATTCAACAGTCTGATATCTTTTTTTTTTTTCCTCTCCACAAGGAAAATGTGATTTAATGCTACAAATTTACAAACCAAAATAATATAAAAATAAAACATGGCAAACCAAGCAAGACGAGGCATTCTAAGACTTGGGTGCCTCCAGCCACAGTAGCTGTGTCCACATCAGGGTCAGGGCCCTCCTCCCTGAGGCCGGGGCTTGCTGGGCCACTTGGACCTTCAGAATTTGAGGCTAAAGTCGGGGCCTGCGGCTGAGGCCCCCTGGTTTGTGGTAGTGAGGTGGAAGCCGGTCTCCTTCAGGTCGTCATCGCCCAGCTGGCTATAGCCCAGGCCTCCCTCGGGGGGCCGTGGGCTGGTACCCTGCTTCACCTGCCACTGCTCGCTCTTGGCAGGCCCTGTGGGGAACATGGAGGGCTCGATGGGAAGGGGGGGGTCTCGCGAAAATACTGGTGTTTGAGGCCATCTTCAGCATTGATCCTCTTCCCAGGGTAGTAGGTCAGAAACTTGTTCATGAGATCAAAGCCTTGGTCCGATAGCAGGGCCCCAAAGCGCTTGC